>ML826982.1:11937-42646 GCA_009831015.1 Picea engelmannii
TATATATATATATATATATATATATATATATATATATATATATATATATATATATATATATATAAATGTTATGATTTCTCATTTACTTTTTCAATTTTTATATTGACTTAAAAACTTATTTATTTTCTCAATTTCTATATTTAACCTAGAGTTTATTTACTATCTCACATTCTATATTTAATTGGGACTTTCTTTTTATTCTTTTGATTTTCAAACATTTTCTTATGAGATTATTCTTATTTCAATTTTATAAAAAAAAATATTCTAAATAAGTTTAAGTCCAAAAACAAAAAAAAAACAAAAAATTTAAAATTGCCCATCAAAGAAGAGCTTTCACTTTTATTGGAGTTGAAACTCTACCTTTTCTACTGTGTTGGAAATCTTCCTCGATGACCTCTACTTTTTAGAGGAGTGCATGTACTCAGCTTTATTTGAAAGTTGAAATAGTCTTATGAAAATGTTTCATAAAGTTAAATTTTGGTTTTGATCGGAGTGCAAAATGAAAATTTAATTTCTAACTTTATTGAAAGTCAATAATGTGTTTCCATAAAATCAAAATGTATTTCTATAAAATAAAAAGTGGAAAATATGCTTTGGAAAATATGTTCTAATAATCATAGAAGAAAATGATTTTGATTAAAATTAAAAGTTGGAAAGCCACTCCCAAAAAGTGCCTATAACCTAGTGATGAAAACTAATTTGTTTCCCATGATTAATAAAGAGTATTCGAATGCCCCAGATGGGGTGACACGTAGAGCAGCATTGCCACTCGTCTTAGCACTAAACCAAGGCTTAAATGTTGTAGGCCGCTCCTCATCCCTTCAATATTAAAGATGGTAGCAGGCCATTACAACAGACTTACGGACGAGGGACTTTTCCCCTGAGTGAAAGAGCCAGCGTTGCCTGCATTCAATATGGAACAGTTAAGGAGGGGCCATGTGATGTCGTCCCATGGAAATGTGAAAGCGAGGAAGCCTGGACTTAGTTGGCTCATTCTCATTCTGAACCTTCCTGCCGACTGCGAGCTCTGGTGTATTCTCATCTGTATTTCGCCGACTCCGGAGGTGCCTTCTATTCACTCCTCCTCTACAATGCCAAGGGAGCGAGGCAAGCCTCGTCGTGGTTTGGCTCGACACACCCACACTGCGCATCGACAGAGAAGGCAACATTTTGAGCGCGCACTCACGATGGCAAATTCTATCCTCCGGCAGAGAGTTAGAGTCGCCCGCTTGGCACTCTACGCCACTGTAACTGAGCTTGCAATGGAGAGGAGAGCTCATACCCCTCCAGCTCTGGACAATTGGAAGCCCATAGGTATGAAGCGAGAATAAATCCCCACAACTGAGCCTGACACTCAAGCTGAAAGTTGTCTGAAGGAAGAGTCGGGTGAAGAGTTCCCAATTTGCTATGCAGAAGAAATACCATGCCCGGAAGATATGGCGACCACCTTGGAACCTCCAACAACAGAAAAGAAAAGGCACATGCTCTATGAGGACATCCCAACCTGCTACGTCGAGGAGGTGACATACGAGGACGAGGTTTCGAAAAGCGCCTGCACAGTAATGATGCATCACACAGACATTGCAGCCATGGACGAGGTCAAAGCAAGAGCTGAAGTGGGGAAAGACACCTCATGCGAGGCAGAAACCAGGGAATTGCATGCTCCACTCCTCTGCGCAACACATCTGGATCTTGTGTTCAAACTCCGAGGCCAAATGGCAGACCAAGATCACAAAGCCTCCCTCATGGGACAACGCTTGGACATGCTCCTTGACGCTTACTCCAACGCTCCAACAAGGAGAAAATGTCCAACGTACACACATGAGTTTGTCATTCAGGCCAAATCCGCGTGTCAGGAAGATAAGGGCGACAGGTCACCGGGTATTTGAGCTTTTCTTTTTAGTTTGGTTTTACATCATGCAGTTGTTCAGAGTTAAGACGATCTATTGCCATCTATCCCAGTTTCCTTCGGGCAGGACAGATGGCCTAACAATATTTTAGACTACTTTCCTAGACATACTATACTGGCCCCAAAATGTACTGGTTTCCGGTAAAATAGCAGCATATTTGGTGGCACAACAGGCCTATAGCTCTATGTATTTTTGTCTCTATATTTTTGCCAATTTAATATAGCAGGTAACACCTTTTTTACTTAAAATAAAAATAAAATAAAGAGTATTCGAATTATCTTCAGATTTTTCATAGAGTTCGTATTCATTGTTCCTTCCACTTAAAGTTTTTTCTATCTCTCATAAGCTCATCTTTCACTCAACTTTTTGAAATTTCCATAGAGTTAAAATTTAAGTTTGGGGTCTACTAAAAGTAAAATTCTCACCTCATCATTGTTGAACGAATCACTTTGCATTTAATGTTTCCCTCGTTAAATAGGTGAATAGTCTTATTCAAAATGAATGCTATCTTAATGCTTCTAATATTACTCAATCTTTAGGCCAAAAAACTCATCATCATCAAAAATTGAATCTAACTCTACTTAAATGATCTAATATGCATTTTTTGTTTTCATCAACAATCTTATTTGATAAGTGTTGTAATAAAGGAGTAAATAATAGTGTTTAGTATTTTCAATTCTCTTTTAACGAAGTTAATTGCAATGTTTGGGGGATTCGTTTTTTTCATTGCGACGCAAGCTCAACTCTTTTAGAAAATTTCTGATATTTTCCAAATAATAAAGATAAGTATTGCTACAACCCTTCATGTTTACTTATTTCATTGAATTTCAATCAGTGACAATCAAAATTGAACATAAATGTCATTTTAAGATTTATTTTGAAAGCTCTATTATATGAGCAATGAATATTTAAAGTAGGTTTTTCCCAAATAGGGTTTTTATTAATAAATAATTTTAGATTCCATCTTTTGACCATATATAACATGACTCCTAGAAGGTCCACCCCATAACACCTAAATAATCTCCTAAAGGGAAGAAGTTGTTGGGTTGTTATATACTTTGCAATGGAAACTTAGTCTAACCAACTGGCTAGTCAAGGTGGATCGATTAGGTGAATGTTCGACTGGACGGTTAAGTCAAGTCAATGGTCTAGTTAAGTCAGAGGTTGGGTCGATAGATTGAGCTGACTAGAGTTTGACAGGAAGATCAACTGAATGGTTGAATGGTAGTCGACTGGAAGATCGACTAAAGGTTGACTATAATATATTCCTGAGATTTGTGGGATTGCAACCAATTATTTGCATGGATCTGTAACCATTTTCGGGCACCGTGAATTAGGGTTTTGCATGTTTTAAATCTTATAAATATGGCATCATGTAATACTGTAAAAGGTGATTGAAACCATCAGATTGAGAGGTGTGTAATGGTCATGTAGATGTAAGTTGAATTGGTTGCAGAGTTGTTCTTGCATTTAAGAAAGAGAGTCTAGTATGACATTTGTGTCTTAGGTGTGGACCAAGGTTAGTCATGTAACTCTTTATTCACTAAATGAATAAGACAATAAAGAGTTGGAATTGTTCAAGGAGTTCTAGTTTTCTCAGTTAAGGGTTTCTAGGGTAAAATATCTATGTATTGTGCATGATTGTCATTGTTTATTCTTTTGTTTAAATTTGTCTTCTCTTTCCTAGTTTGTTTAGTGTGAGTGTATTTCGAACAATTGATATCAGAGCTCGTTTTGTTGCTATGTACAAGTTGTATTAGAGAAAGGTTAAGAAAATATTGGATTTGAGATAAACCTAGGTCCAACGAGAGTTGTAAGGCAATGATCTTTAAAGAATGACAAGCAGTTTGAGGATAGAGATTGAAAAAATTAATGGCCATAATTTTGAGTCGTGGAATCTTAAAATTGAAGATCTCCTTGTAAATCAAGAATAGTGGTTCATTGTTGATCCGAGAACAATTATGATGGGCATGTCGATGGAAGAATGGGAGAAAATCGACAGGAAGGAAATGAGTATGATTCAACTTTCTCTTGCATATTCAGTATTATTGAATGTCTCGGGTGAAGACAAAGAAACTGTGGGATAAGTTGGGAATCTTGTACTAATCAAAATCCCTGGTAAACAAGTTGTTCCTTTGGAAGAAATTGTATCTTCTAAGGATGAGTGATGGGGTCTCAGTAATAGAACACCTGAATGCATTCAATACTGTGATAAGTCAGTTATTGTCTGTGGATATTAAAATCTCGAAGGAGGAGAAATATATCAGTATGTTGTGTTATTTTCCAGATTCATGGGATAGCCTAGTTGTGGCTATTAGGAGTAATGCAACCACATAAACGCTTGAAGACAAGGTTGCATCTCTATTCTCAGAGGAAATGAGGTGGAAGAGCATGGAAGGATCAACCAAAGATTCCTTGGTGGTGAGAGGTCGACAGAGGTAAAGGTAAATTCTTCAGTCGACGGTCTAAGTCGAAGGGTAGATCTAAATCCTTGGTTCAATCGAAAAGAAGATGATGGAAATGCAGTAAAGATGGGTATTACAAAAGGGACTACAAGTCGAAGATTGCTAAGACTATTTAGGGACATTATGAGAATCAATCGACTGAAGGAAAGAATTCTTCAAACAAAGGAGGAGTTGTGTATCTGACATTGACCAGTACACAATCAGAGGATGAAGTTTAGTTGATCGATTAAGGTTCATATTTCCATATGACACCTCATAGAGAATGGTTCTAAGAGTATGAGAGATATGAATGAGGAGATATATTCTTGGGGGATGACTCGACGACCAAAATTCTTGGACGAGGAAGAGTCTGACTGATGTTACAGAATGGGAGAAGTAGAACTCTTCTAGGTGTGTTACATATTCCAGGTTTGGCAAGAAATCTAATATCTATCAGCAAAATGAGTGATGTAGGTGTGCACACTTTATTTCAAAAGGATACGTGTAAAATGGTTAGGGGAGCGATGGTATTGATGAGAGGATTTCTGATTGGAACCTTGTACAAGTAGTTGGGAAGTGTCAACTCAACTGGATAAAACAACATAATTGTTGCTTGATTCGACTCGATTGTAACCGAATCAACTACGATTGAATTGACCTTTCCTTGACAAGTCGACCCGACCATGTTATGACACCAAAGGATGGGGAATATTGGGGAAAAATGACTTCAAGCTATGAAAAACAAAGGTATGGTCAAAGGTTTTAATAATTGTAATTTTGAAGCCAATTTTTGTGAACATTACATATATGGAAAACAAAATCGTGTAAGATTCCCATATAGAGCTACAAGGGAAAAGGGGATTGTGGAATTGATACATAGTGATGTTTTTGGGCCTATACTAGTCCCATCGCTAGGGGGATATTTGTATTATTTTTCCATCATAGATGATTTGTCCAAGAAGATGTGGCTATATTTCCTAAGGAAGAAATCTGAGGTTTTTAATAAATTATTTCAGAGAGTTTAAATCTCTTGTGGAAAACCAGATAGATAAGAAGATTTTTTGGGTATGTGGTATATTATTTGCACGAATATAAATAGTGTCTACATTTCACTAGACACACATGGGGGTAATAGGGGGGGCGTCTAGGCCCCCTTTCCCGGGGGGTCACAAGAGTTCAGGGGAAACTCCCCCGAATTTTTTTCCTCGGTTTTTGTGCCCATTTTTGGGCGGCTTTTCACCGATGGTTTTCTATTTTTCAATTAAGGAATTATGATTGTTGACTAATACAAGTCATTAGATTAGGGTTTTGGATGTCATTGGCTCCTATATGTATATTGTATTGTAAACAATGTATGGTGTGAATGAATATAGAATAAGTTGATTTTCTCAGTTTGGGTTTCCAGGGGAAAAATCTCTGTGTAATGTGTGCATTTTCCATTGTGTCTTTTCTGTTCTTTTATTGAAAATATGTTTGCAATAAAATATTGTACAAGGTTAAAATCTACAAGATTAAGGTTCTAATAACTTACAATGGAGGTGATCTATGTGGTAAGGATTTGAGTAATTATGTAAGAAATGTGGCATAGCACACAAAAATACCACACCATATATGCCCCAACAGAATGGAGTTGCTGAAAGAATTAATAGGATGTTGATGGAAAATGAAAGGAGCATGCTAAGTGGTGTCGGGCTCGCAGAAGAATTTTGGGCAGAGGTAATCGACACTACACGATATTTGGTAAATAGGTCTCCTTCATCAACGCTAGTCAAATCGATTTCACATGAGGTCTAGTTTGGTGAGAAGCCTTCACTTTCACATCCCAGAGTCTTTGGAAGTGAGACATTTGTGCATGTTCCCAAAGAAAAGAGTAACAAGTTGGACAACAGGGAAATCAAGTGGATGGAATGAAAGGATATAAGTTGTGGGATCCAATATTGAGGAATGGTTGAGATGTGGAATTCAGGGAGGCTGGAGGAAGTTCCAAGCTTGAAGATGATATAATGGAGAAATAACTAGGGAAGTTGGTGTTTGAGCTGAGGAACGAGGAACATGATTTAGATAAGTCAACTTAATCAAATGAAGATGTGGAAATTACGACTTCGGTTGTAAGGAGGTCAGAACGAGCAAGGAAACCAACTGAATGATACAATCCATCATATTTCCATTCTACATTTGTATTATCTGCCACTTATTATGAGTCTAAGTCAGTAATAGAGGAAGTCAACTTGATAGAGGGTAAAATCTAGAAAGATTCCATGGCTAAAGAAATGGAATCCTTGCATAAGAATGAGACATGGGATTTGTTTGAGCTACCTAATGGAAGGAAACATATTGGTAGCAAGTGGGTTTTCAAGAAAAAGTTGAACACAACATGTGAAGTTGAGAAGTTGAGAAGTTCAAAGATTGACTAGTAATGAAAGGGTATTATCAAGTCCAGGGAGTCAACTTCAGTGAGATTTTCTCTCTTGTTATAAAATTAACTTCCATTATGGTACTGATGTTTCTAGATTTAGCATTTGATCTTGAGATAAATCAAATGTATGTGAAGACAACGTTACTACATGAGGACCTGGAAGAAGAAATCTACATGAAACAACCTGAAGGATTTGTGGTAAAGGGTAAAAAGGAGATGGTGTGCAAACTGAAGAGATCCCTTTATGGTCTAAAGAAATCACTAAGGATATGGTACCAAAATTTTGACACTTACATCCTCAGTTTGAGATTTGTGAAAAGCAAGGATGATCACTGTGTGTATTCCAAGAAAGAAGGTGTTAGTTTCATATATGTAGCTTTGTATGTCGATAACATGTTGCTGGTTGGGAATGAAATTAATGCAATAAAGGAGGTGGATATGCAACTATCCTCTAAGTTCGAAATGAAGGATCTCAGTGCTGATAATTTCATTCTAGGAATGGAAATCAAGAGAGATCGGGTAGTTAGAAAACATTGGTTAAATCAAAGAAAGTATACTAAAATAGTCTTGAAGCATTTCAACATGTAGGATTGCAAATTGGTCAAGGTACGAATTCTTGTATAAGTAAAACTAATTGATAAACAATGTCCAAAGACACAAGAGGAAATAGAGGACATGGAACGTGTTCCCTATGCTAGTGTTGTTGGTAGTCAGATGTATGCAATGGTCTACACTCGACCAATATTGCTCGTGTAGTGGAAGTATTGAGTAGATACATGTTGACACTTGAGAAAGATCATTGTATTTCTTCCAAGAGAGTGTCCAGGTACTTGCGTGGAACAACATAATATGCATTATGTTACCAAGGGAAACCTGAATCTGATAGAAAAGTGAATGTACATGTCTCTGTTGACACTAACTAGGCTTGAGATATTGATACGAGGAGATCGACCAATGGATATGTTTAGATTTTTTGATGGAGCAATCAGTTGGATGATTAAGAGACAAGTGGTAGTATCCTTTTCGACAACAGAAGTTGAATACATGGAAGCCACCCATGCAAGCAAAGAAGCAGTATGGTTGCATATATTTTGTTCATAAATTGGGTTTGAACAACAAGCTGTGAAAATAAATTGTGACATTCAGAGTGTAGTTTTCTTGGCAAAGAACCCAAATTACCATTATAGGATAAAGAATATTGATGTACAATACCATTTCTTAAGATACATGGTGGAAATAAAAAAGGTGTTGTTGGAGAAGGTAGACATTTTGAAAAACATTGCAAACTTTTTGACCAAGTATGTGGGTGCAGTGAAGTTCTCTTGGTGTAGAGAGGTAGTGGACATCTCTTCCTTGGGTCAGTGAAGAGAATTTAAGGCTCTCATATTTCTCCAAAGAAGACAACAGGTGGGAGAATGTTGGGTTGTTATATTCTTCACAGTGGACACTCAGTCTAATTGACTCGCTAGTCAAGGTGGATTGACTACATGAATGTTCGACTGAACGATTAATTCAATTTGATGGTCTAGTTAAGTCAGAGGTTGGGTCAACAACTAAAAACGACTAGAGGTTGAAAGGAAGATAAATTGAATGGCTGATTAGTATCCAACTAGAAAATCGATTGGAGGTCGACTAGGTAGTTGACTATAATAGAATCTTGATATTGCAACCAATCATTTGCATGGATCTGTAACCATTTTTGGGCACTATGAAATATGTTTTTGCATGTTTTAAATCCTATAAATATGGAATCATGTAATACTACCAAAGGTGATTGAAACCCTCAGATTGAGAGGTGTGTAAAGGTCATGCATATGTAATTTGAATTGGCTACAGAGTTGTTCCCACATTTAAGCAAGAGAGTAGGATGGAAATTGTGTCTTTGGTTTGGACCAAGGTTAGTCATGTAACTATTTATTCATTAAATGAATAAGACAAAAAAGAGCAGGATTCGCTCAAGGAAAGTTGGTTTTCTTGGTTAAGGGTTTCCAGGTGTTGACGCTTGAATGTGTTAAGACATAAACGACAATGTCACGAGGATATAAATCCCCTTGCATTTTTAAAGAGGTGGCACTCCTATGTAAATTTTTCAAATATTTTAAGACATAAATTGGATTATGCCAATAAGACCAACCCAAATCTTTATTGCTCAAAGAAAATTTAAAATATCATCAAATACAAAAGTACCCGAGAAATGGACCAGGAACCTTGAACATCGCATTTGCTAGAAATGAATAAATTGTAGAAAATAATAGAAACTCTGACATCCATCACAATTTTTAGATATTTCTGATCACATTCAAAATAAAAAGGGAAAATGGTCCAGTGCACAAGATAACTTTGAAAGAGTATTACTTATTGAGATAAAAAAATAAGAGTTTGATAATTCAACTTCAAATATCTTATACTCAAAACTCAAAGTTACAAGACATAATCAAAATTAACTCTAAAGTAGTTCTCTGGAATTTCTCAAAAAATATATGAGTCTTTTACAATCTTAGAAAATTAAAGGCATTCATCCATGAATGGAATGGGATTGGGGCTCCCGTGGACCATTAAATGCATATGAGAAAGATGAAGAAGAAGATGTAGAACTGGAACAAGGAACGAGCAACAAATCTGGACAAAAGATAAAAGAGAAGTTATCAGAATTCAATTATATTATTCCAACGAAAGAATGAATACAACTGGATGAACTCTGGAAAAGGAAGAAAATTTGATCAATGTCGACTGACTATGATGTAATCTCTCTTTATTTTGATTTTGTTGGTGTCCTTTTATCCTCATTGATGGTTTTTGGTTTGATACTAACTGTCATTTCTTGATTTTCCTTGGTAATCTTGATTATGGATTTTCTAAACCATTCTTCTATGTAGTATTTCATTGGAGCCATGTTTATTTCATGTTTAATTTTAAAATCAAATATCTCACCTTCCAAATCTCTTAAGTTATGTGAAATATTGTGAATTGACTCTTCAATATCTTGATTTTTGTTTGCATAACTACTAGCCAATCTTCAATTTCTCTTTCATTATATTCAATTATACTATTGAACTTTTTAGCATAAATGATTTTCAATATGTCCAGGTGTTCTTCAAATTGTTGCTTCATCATGGATATATAATTTATCTTTTTTTTTGTAAATTAGTAAGGAAACTGTATTACTTTTGTGAATAATGTACAAAAAAAGGGGGTGCTGCTGTTCTGCCAAGAGGAAACCTGAACAAACACCATATTCTCTTTTCCTGGACTACAAACTATAAGGTTGGGGTACTGGTATGCCAAAAACGAAACCACACTAGCCCTATCCAACCTAAATTTTACTATTGTTTCCAAAATACTAACACTTAATACAAAACAAGACTAAAAAAACCAACTATAGACTTACATCCTTCCTACTAACTCCTAGCTTAGTTTCTTGTACTTGGGAAAAATAAGAAAACTAGTAAGACTTCATAGCTAGAGAACCTATGGATGTTCCATCGTTCCACCTGTCAGATATTTGTTGTCCTCTTTGGGGGAGGTAGTCCTGGTCTTGTGTATCTGGGCTGGCGCCTCTCTACCATCTACTGGTGTTATGTCCAGATGATAGATAAACCTCAGGAACAAGTGAAAATGTGCAACGATCCTCTCAAGTTTACTCTGTTGGTTTTTTTCTATGTCCACCAGCATTTTGAACATGGTCTCCAACCCACTCAGGCATTGTATGTCTTCCATCAAGAAATTCATCTCTAGTTGTTCCTCCTTGAGGGTCTCATCTTTGTCCGCCTTCACCTTTCCAATTAGCATCTTAGTAACCCACACCATCTCCAAAGTTCTATGGAAGAGTGTTTCCCTAGTGCGGGTGACCCCCATGTCTCTAATCTAGTCTACTTCCTAGGATATTTTATCCATCTCCTTGTTGCTTCTCTCCACTTTTACCTCCTCCTCCCAAATTTGTACCGCTTCTTTCCCTTTTTGCAGGATTGAGGTTTGGTACATTCGCGTTGCTTCCCTTGCAACATTATCAATCCTCGTAAGTTTCCTCAAGCTTTCTGGCTTTCCCTCCCTGATGGTTTTACCTTTCCTCATGGTTTGTTTCAAGCGTGCCATGCCCTTGTTCTTTCCTAGTATTTTACTACTAACTTTATTCTCGATCCCTTCTCTTCCCTTCCCTTGATCCAAGCTGATCTTGGAACTGTTACTATTATGGGGGGCTAAACATAACAAGTTGTGGGACTGTCTGCAGTTACTCTGGTTATAGTGATTTCTCCCCCGGGTACCCACACCTCCTACTAATCGTTCCATGAGGTCGAGAATACAACCACAATGATGCGTCGACAAGGCATTTATTGCCATTATGCTCCCCTTAGCCCTCAAATCATCGTAACCTCTCCTTCCATATTTGTAATCTGTCTTTCTAGATTCATACTTTGTCCTAGGGGCAAATATCCACACAATGTTATCCTCCATCACTCATGTCCTTCTCTTCTCATGATAGCCATTAATACTACCTAGGCTATCTCCTGATCTAGCCTCTATATCCATGCTATCAGTTTGAACATCCACCTGCCTTCCCTTCTTGATCCCGTTTACTCTCATCATGAGATCTGAGGGCCAAGTGTTAGGATACTCATTCTCCACCTAGGTCCCACGTTGGGTCCGACTGCCCCATGTAAGCCCTGATGTGACTGTCATTCCTAAAGTTTCCACTATGATCTAGATTCTCCAAGTGTTCACAATCTGATTTGAGTTCGCCCCTCGATATTCCAATGCACGCCTCGTCTAGCATACTGTCCCCCTGAATCGCTCCCTCGTTTGCTAATTTTTCGGCCGGTGTGTTTTTAGATATTCATATCCATATGAATTCTATCTTGAAAATGGTTTATAAGTGCTTCATAATTCTTTGTAGAGTTTGTGCCAGACGCCAATGTCTTATCACCTTGTCAATGTTGGTTCCACGCTGAATTTTTTTTTCTATGTTGATGACCAGAGTCGAGCCTCCCTTGACTATGACACTTGTTGGCCTTCTTTAATCATATTATCCAGACCCTATTCCAAAGCTATGAAATCAGCTACATTGTTTGTGGTGCTGCCAATGCTAGCTGCATACAGGCAGATAATATTCCCCCCGTTATCTCTGAAAAATCCCCCTGCTCTGGCCTTTCCGGGGTTTCCTTTGGATGCACCATCAAAATTCAATTTCAATAAGCTTATCTGAGGTGGGGACCAGATATTGAAATCACTAAGATTATGCGGAGCACAAGGGGAAGGTAATTTAAGGCTCCATTCTTTCAATTGTAACCAGAGAAGGATTTGAAGG
The DNA here is from genome assembly GCA_009831015.1 of Picea engelmannii. Taxonomy (NCBI): domain Eukaryota; kingdom Viridiplantae; phylum Streptophyta; class Pinopsida; order Pinales; family Pinaceae; genus Picea; species Picea engelmannii. The sequence continues at coordinate 24,010 of ML826982.1, forward strand.
TTGTGGGGAGACATCGTGTTTTTTTGGCACGTAAAGTTCCTGCTCTGCACTGTCTCCCTTAATTGTGTTTTGATAGTGTCCACGATCTTATAGATCAGGTAACTTTCATTCCTAAAGAGTTTCATGTTTCTTTCTTTCCAGATTGCCCATATGACCATTCTGGGAGTTAACCCCTAGCATAGGTTAACCACTTCATTTTCATTATAGAGTGCCTTCCAATTCTTTAAAGTAGCTCTAATATCTCCCTTTATCCTATCCATTTGGAGAAATCCCATTGCTACCCAATCCCAGATATCGGTTGCATAGGTGAACTCATCCAGAAGGTGGTCTATTGTTTCCTCATGACCTTCGCAGAGATGACATATTCAGTGTCTGTGGAAGCCTCTTTTTACAAAGTTTTCCCAGGTCAAGATTTTCTTTTGTAGAACCAACCATTTAATTTTTTTTTATCTTTTTCCATTGAGGGTAACTCCAAAGTCATTCCCAATGAGGTTCCATGTCTCTCTGGGCTTGGCCTGCTATATAGTATCTGGCTTCTTTTAGAGAGAATTATCCACCATCTTTCCTCCCCCATCTCAGTTGGTCTTCCTCCTCTGAGAGCCAAATCTTACTCTTACCCACCTCCTCCTCTATCTCTTTGACCAGTTGCGCGTCCCGAGTGTTGTCTTTATTTTGGAAATCGTCCCATATTCACCATTTTGATATCTCCTGCCTTTGTTTCTAGTACTGACAAACTCTTACTTTACCTTGCCCCAACATCTCTTGTTTTATCCTATCCCTGTCTTGGTTTTCGATATTGGGTTCTTGCTACCACATATCTTCCCAAAATCTCGTTGTTTGTCCATTCCTAATTTCCCAGAAACTGTGATCCTGGATCCACTTTTTATTCCTCCAAGCTAAGGTCTAGATGGTTGATCCTTCTCATGTGCCTGTGAACCTGATTAGCTCATGAGGATTGATACCTAGGCATATTTTTCTTTCCATAGGCTATCCCATGATGTCAAGCTATCTTTAACCCATCTCCACCATAGTTTTGCTCCATAAGATTCATTTGTTACTTGTGGGTCTTGTAGACCAAGACCCCCTTTTCTCTTTGGCCATCACAGTTTCTCCCAGGCCACTAGGGCCCATTTCCTTTTATCCTCTGCACCTCTCCATAAGAAATTTCTTTGGATTGTTCTGATTTTCTGTAAAATACCGTTTGGGGATGAGAAGAATGACATTAAATATGATGGGATCAGTTGTAAGATTGCCTTTGTTAGAATTAAACGACGAAATAAATTAATGGTTCTATAGGTCCATCTTTTTACTCTCTCTTGCATCTTGGTGATGATCCCTTCCCAAGTAGTGTATTTACTTGCCTTGTCCGTTAGGGGTACACCCAAATATCTAGCGGGAAAGGTTTTCCTCTCAAACCCTATGATGTTGGAGAGATTCCTTTGGACATCAATATTGGTGTTGAAGAAGTGAATAATAGATTTTGAGTGGTTTATTTCTGTCCCCGAGGCTTCTTCGAAATCAACTAGGATATTATTGTAGGCTCTAGCTTCCTTAACAGTGGGAATTTTGTGCAGCATTGTGTCATCCAAAAACTGTGATGAGTTGTTGTAGGGAACTCTTCATACAGTCTGAGTCCTTTTATAGTTCCTTCTTCCGTTGCAGATTTTATGGTTCTACTTAACCCTTCCTTCATGATGATAAACATGAAGGGTGACAACTAATCTCCTTGTCTGAGGCCCATGGAAGGGTAAAACAGTTTTGCTGGGACTCCGTTGACCAATAATGAGAAACTAGTCATGGACACCAGGGTCATTACCCACTTGATCTAGTGCTTGTCAAATCCAAAGGCTTCCAATGCCTTTTCCATATAGTTCCAGCTTAGTTTGTCATATGCTTTGGCAAATTCAAGTTGAATTATCATACCGAATGTTTTCCTACTTTTTAGAGTATGAATTATTTCATGGGCTAGAATGATGTTATCCATTATTTTCCTTCCCTATACAAATCCTTATTGTTCCTTTGAAATCAGAATGGGGAGTAGGGGCTTCAGTCTATTAGCGATAACTTTAGATATAATCTTGTACACCACATTGCAAAGGGAGATCGGTCTGAACCTGTCCAGATTCCTCGCATAATTTTCTTTGGGTATCAAGGTGATTAGAGTGGAGTTCATGGATTTCAAGATTGAGGCCGAGTGTCTCGAGTCTTCCACTATGCCATAAATATCATATTTAACCACATCCAAACAAGATTTGAAGAAGTCTACAGTAAAACCATCTGGGCTTGGGGCCTTTCCATTTGACATCTACTAGATCACTTGGTCGACTTCTTCAGGAGAAATAGATTTATTTAGATTCAAGTTATGATCCACCGTAACCACTCTAGGGATATGCCTTAAGATCCTATGGATTTATTTAGTTCTATCCAAGTTGGGTTCTCTCGCTATATTATGAAAATGATTAAATAAAGTATTTTCAATGTCTGGGTGGGATTCTCTCTCTATCCCTTCCTGGTCACAGATCTTCAATAATTTATTATGAGTTCTTCTCGCTAAAGTTTACCTGTGGAAGAACTTTGTATTTTTTTCTCCTTCCTTTAACCACTGCACTCTGGAATTCTGTCTCCACAGGATCCCCTCTTGTTTACATCTAGTCTCCCACTCTTGACTCAATTGGTTCTCCTCTTTTTTCCTCTCCTCATTATAGCCTTATTGGATACATTGTTCTTGGAGCCAACCAATTTTATCTTATAGATATTTTTAGCTTGGTCAATATTCTCGAAGAATTCTTTATTCCACTGCTTGAGTTTTTATCTTTCCACCAACTCTTGATGTTCTCCTTGAAAGTTGGGTGCTCGATACATAAACTTTCGAACCAAAATGGTCTATTTTTTGGGGTTACCTGGAAGTTTTCCTCCAATAGAACAGGCCAATGGTCCAAGCCCCCCCAAGGAAGAATGTTGCCTTCCATTATTATATCTTTCATGACTATTTATTCTGATATTAAGAACCTATCTAATCTCAAAGCTATTTGTTGGTGTAGGATTCTTTTGTTGTTCCAAGTGAGTTGACCATTACTAGTTTTGATATCAGCTAGCTTGGTTTTTTCTATGAAGGCTGAAAAAACCTCTGCATCTTTGTCCATTCTTCTAATACCTCTTTTATTTTCATCCAAAGTGGTTATTATATTGAAATCACCTGCTAAAATCTAGTGAGGGTTTTGATTTCGATCCCTTAGGTTTTCTAGGTCTAAAATCATTTTTTATCTTCTAATAGTTGAGGGTCATAAACATTAGTGCACATACCCTTCTCTGGACTCCTTATAACTTGCATGATTACTGATATATAATTATTAGTAGCTTCTTTCGAGAGAAGTTACACCTTTTGTGGGTTCTAAAGGGTGAGGATGCCTCCAACAACATTTTGCCAATCTATATCCAAAACATTATAGATATTCCAATTTTCTTTACTTATTTGTATCATCTTTTCCGAGGTACATTTGGTTTCCTGAATAAAGCAAATGTCTGGTTTTTCTGATTTTAGTTTATTTTTTAGAATTCTATGTTTCTTGGGGTTGTTCAGGCCTCTTATATTCCAAGTGATAACCTTCATTTTAAACATTTTTTTTGGGGGGGTGTAGGGAACAACTTTTTCATCTTACCCGAGTTAATCAAAAGCACTCCTAGTTCTTGCAAGGCCAAGTTGTTGGATTTCCTCCCCTTCTTCCTCTTTTCTTTCTTTGGAGAGTGTTGTTGTTGACTGTCTCCTACCTTGATACCTAGGGTCCCTATTTCTCCATGCATTTGTTTGATTCCTCTTGATTTTTATTTCTCCCTCATTAGGAAGAGGTATTGAATGTAATCTAGTTGTTCTGACGGTATGTTATCCATCCCTTGTTTTTTCCACTGCTCTAATATATTCTGGAGGTCTATCCATTCCCTTTAGACAATGTCTTTGAGATCAGGATCCTCAGTTCCAACCTCACTCAGTGTCATTTCAGAGTCTCCATCCCCCTCATGCATTGGGGTATTTGGGTCTCGGTTACCTTCGCCAATGGAAAATTTGTCGTTATCGACGGTTTCCTGAAGGTTTTGCTGCTCCATTGTTTTATTGGTCTTCTTCTCTTCTTTCTCTCTTTCCCCTTTCTTGTCCTTCCCCATTTCTCTGACCTGGGTTCGATTACCCAGACCTTCGAAGCTATTTTTTGTTTCCGGGTGACTATTTGCGGGGGGTTTGTTTTGTCTTCGGTTTTCTTTACCTTTATAAGTTGGTTGAACAAAGCCTTCCTCATCCTAGTTCTGTTTTATTTTTTCTTGTTCCGTCTTTCTAATTAACAGACATTCCCTGAGTAGGTGAGAGTGTTCATGACATCTTCTACATATAAAAGGAATCTGTTCATAATCTATGCTTTGGATGGATTCCTCTTCCCTGAATTCTAGACATATTGCTTCTGGTAGTGCCCCCGAAAGATCCATCTCTATACAAATTCTTGCGAATGAGGTGTACTTCCATTTTAAAGTCGCATCTGATGCCTTGAAAATTTTTCCCAGTTTATTTCCTATTTCTTCAAGGGTGGATGTTTTCCATTATTCCAGTGGTAGGGAGTAAATCCTGAGACAAATTGGAACACGTTTAAAGGTCTCCTTCTCTGGGGAAAAATTCTCCTTCTAGTGTCTCATATATAGTCCAGCTGAGACATGGAAGTAAGGACCTCCTTCAGACACCTTGTCTTTGTCTTCTAGATTTATGAATACTGCTGCAAAAAATCCTTTTGATCCTAGGTGTATATCCACCTCTTTGTTTGGTTTCCAATGGTGTTTGATCCAGCTGCGTAGGATTTTTTCGGTGGGCCATAACCCCATAAATTTGTAGATCAGGGCATGCATCTTCATTTGGTCCATATATTCTTTCATCTGCGGGTCTTCTAGAATCACTTTTGGGATCAATGTTGTATTTGGTTTGCATGGATTTCTCCCTACCCCTAGTTCGGTTTGAGGGCTCAGGCATATTTCCTCGAGATTCTTTATTCTCCTCCCCTGTTATGTCTCGTTTCTCGTGGTTTTTATGTCTCTGTTGTTCTGACACCGATCTCGAGGAGGTACCTGACAGTGGGGTCTTAAATCCTACTCTGCGTGGGACTTTCCCTCTGTCCACCACCACTTGTTTATAGGAGGGAGTCTCACTCCCTCCTCCTCTGACTACCATTCTGATCACCGCTGAACCCTAAAACCTGTAATAAAGATCAAATCCTAAATCACGGATTTGGCTCCCCACTTCATGAATATATAATTTATCATTAATCTTGAGTCTTGTACTTCTCCAGTGTTTCCTACCAAGTCTATCTCGATGAGTTTTCTGAATAACATTTCCTTTTTATTTACAATTTCATTGCAATTGTCCATAATATCCTTCAAATTACTGATCTTTTTGATCCAACATGATTTCAAAAGTTTCATTCTGGATGGGGATGACAAGTATTCTTCCCTTCTTTTAAGCTTAGTCATGTTGGAAAATTTGATTACAAATGGTATAACAACATCTTTTTAGAACCCTTCTTCATGTTTATAATCTTCTTGCGGGAATTCATTGTATGTATTTACTCAAGATCTGAAAGAAATAATATTACTAGATACATACCATGCCTCAATGGTGAATGACATTCTTCTTTTTATATTTTCCTCAATGAATATTCTAACAACCATTAACAAACTTGACTATCCCTTCAACTTCAAATTAGGTGTTCCTAGCTTTGCAATGGCTAATGAGCTTGCAAGAATAGGATAAGTGTTAAGGTGGATTCCAATTCCCTGTATTTTACTTTTAATTTGGCCTTCTATGCTTCTAAGTCATCAATTGAAACATCCAAGGCATCACTGATTACCTTGTGTATATTAGAAATATGAGATGCAGACAACTTACTAAGATCATATTCAGAACAAGATTTTCCTTTTTTATTTCTCTGATTTACTCCTTCAAATACTAGATTTTTGGAATCCTTGTCAAATAGTGCATTTTGTATAGTAAATGATTCTTCTTATGAAAATTCTTCTTCTTGTGTGGCTATTTCAACTGCAATTTGTTGGTTTTCTTGTAGTCTTTGTTCTTCATCAGGGAAATGTATATTTTCAATATCAACTTCAAGATCCATATCCTCAAGGGACAAGTTATTTTTGTCATTTTCAGATACATGCTGCTCTGCTTCTTCTTCGGTGGGACCTTTCTCTTCTTTCTTACTTGAATTTTGTGGGGATTTTCCATTTTTCCTTGAGGAGGATTTTTATCACCTCCTCCACTTGAATTGCCACTTGAAATTTTGTTGTTGTTGTGCTGTTGTTTGAACATTGTACTTGGGTAGGCCATTTTTCTGTGAAACTACAGGATATTGAGCACCTTTTTCATTTGGACCCTTTCCTTTCTTATTATGATGATTTGGAGTGCTTATTATAGTCTCACTATCATCAATAGGTTGCACCTAAGTATCTTGAGTATTACCTTCTTCTTCCCCAAATATAATTTTTTGGTTAAACACATTATTGAATCCTATTGACCACATGTGATCAATGAAAATATGACTTGGTTCAAACACTTTGATATTTCTTTTGTATTTCTAATTCAAATGATTGAAATGGGTTGAGAATTCATTGATTCTGGTTATGTTTCTTAATACAATTTCTCCAACCTTCCACAACAATGGTATTAATTTCCTTTTCCTCTTCTCATTAAAAAAATGAAGCCAGAATCCATGCTACCTAACAACTTCGGTGATAAACATTTTATATGAAATGTAGTAAGGGAGAAAAGAGGGACTTTCTTGGGAGCAAAAGATTCTAATGACATTGTAATTTTCTCTCTTCTCCAGGGCACCCTTATTGTTTAGGAAAGTTGTTTTCTCTTATGACAACCTGGATATGTTATCTCCAAAAAGAAGTTTCTTGAAAACTGTAAAAGAATCATTATGTTCTTCATATAAATAAACAAAGGTCTTTTGTCTCCAAAGACCTTGGTACCAAATAGTTACAGGGTCGATTTTGCAATCTATCCTCTTGCCAATTGTTAATCCCTTGAAAATATGGCAGTAAGTAATAACAAATATTAAATATGAAGCCATGAAAAATTTATTTTCTTTCTTGAAATTTGAAAGCTGGGAAGCAATTTTGATAGAGATAATATTTCTCCAATCGAATATGGAGTTTTCATGAACTGTAAAGTGAAAAATGTACAGATCCAACTGAGATATGGTTGTCGTATTTTCTTGACAAACAACTCTAGTAAATAGTCAAACAATTTCTCGATAAGGGTTTTTCAAAGAACTAACCTGAATCTTTATTATGTCAACAAGCATCATTGTAGGGTCTTCAATATATTCTTGCAGAAGGTCGAGTCCAATATTTATTTTCTTGAGGAAATCCCTTTCCTCTTCTCCTTTAAAGGTAAGAGTTGGCTCTGGTAACTTCAACATATTTATGAAAATGATTGGTGCTAATGAAATAGAGGATTCGCCTTGGAGTTCAACGACTCTTCGGTTTGGAATATACTTATCAATGCACTAGGTGACAACTTCTTTACAATCAAATACTTTTGGTACGCATCCATAAAGAGAAATTCTTGATGTCTTTTGAGGAAAATATATGAATTGATCTTACTCAAAAATTTTCAGATCCCACTTGGCTAAACCAATATAGACGGGAATATCACCCTATGTTTATAGCCATCAAAATTGGTATCATAATTCACAGGTATTGCTTACAAGTGCTTAGGCTGGTTTTTTTATAAATAAAAGCTTGCTGAAAAAATCATTATTTATGTAATTTTATGAACATAACAGATGTTGAAATAAATATAGATACAGAAGTAAAGACACCAAGTCAATAATCAAAACAGATGAGACATAAAGAAATTGTTTATTTCATTCCAATTCATCAAAATAATCGTTCTCTTTACAAAATTTCCCGAGGAATTTTTGGACCAAAGTCAAACTTAGATGTCCCCGATGAAACATGCAAAAGGAATTTTGACAGAAAGTAAAAAACTGAACTTTAAAAGCTTGATCAACTTGCCACAGATTTCTGCCCACTCGACTCTGCACAATATCCTTTGTCAGTCATGAAATCTAATTAAAAGACAGACAAGTCTACACACACTATCAAAGATAGATCAACACCTATGAAAAAAAAGTGTCTGAATGATGTAATTCAACCTTGAATCTTGCTATCTAAAATAGGACCCTACTATCATAAAAAATAATTAGGCTTCCAATGAATTAAGGAATGAATGAAAACTGAATTATCTCAACAAAAATCAAAGAACAAACCTTAGTATGCTTCTCCTTCTATCCTCTTCTTGTTCCTCATTTTCCTTTTGTCTTTAAGAAAATTAGAATTGGTTGAAGTAGTTGAACTACTTCTTTAGTTAAGTTAACTAAAACTCAACCAACTTTTTAGTTAAGGGGGAAAAGTAATAAAATCATAATAAGGGTTTTTAATAAATAATAACTAGTAGGTGAGACCCCTTGTGACTCCCTTTAGTTATTTAACAATCATAACATAACTAGTTAATTAAGCAAAACATCCCTCCTTGTGACTCCCATCATCACTTTCATATTTTGACAATTTATATCAATGATGTTTGAAATTATTTCCAAAAATATATTACCATATATCCAAAAATAGTGTGCTGTCCAAAAATCAGAAGTCAACTGTTCTCAACAATCAATAAATAAAAACACTTAAAATCCATATTTGCCACTTTGGGAGGCAATATTTCCCTTGTTGTTGCTATCACCTTTTGATCTCTCTAAATTTTCTTTAGGCTATGTGGAGCCTTTAGGCCTAATCTCACTGATCACATGAGAGAAATCATCTCTCAAATGCATGTGGGAGGACATGGATTTGTCAAAGTCATTTGAGGCTGAGGAAGGGGCAACAGTGGATTTTCCTTTGTCAGGAGCATGGTGGGCCTCGATTTTTAACCTTTTTCTTGCATGGGAAGATTGTACTGGTGAGTGGACAGGGGCAACTTGGAAAATTTGATTAATAGGTGGAGGAGAAGGTAGAGACAAGTTAGGCCAACCACAATGTTGGGAGACTGCCAGGTGGACAATCTTCTGCCATCCGTTGTTTTCAGGGACTTTAGGTTGCAATGAGACATGAGGAGGAACTGAGATACTAGGGACCTATGGGGCTTGGAAGGGAGGTCTTTCAGGCCTAGGTTAAAAAATCCATCTTGAAATAACTGGCCTAACTCTTACGAATTTACATCAAAGTGTATAGAGAATCTTGTCTTTCTAGGGCCCCTGTTCCAATTTCCTCTTCCTCAATTACCCCGACCATGGTTACCTCTGCTGAAAAAGCTCATTCCTGTATGCATAATTTATTAGCAAATAGTTTCTTTAACAACCAAACATGACAACTCTTTTAAATATGAAATAAAATTTGGCTTAGCAACATATCAAACTCATGCAATCCAATCCATACAAATCGTTTAATACTTGTTAATGAGCAGGGGGTGAACAAGGGTTCTGGGATATGTGAGGGATTGTATTGAGCGAAAAGTGTTAAAATGAGGGGAAAAAAACATGATTACTGCTCACAGACATCAAAGAATCAGCTATATGGTAAACCAAAAGAATATATCACTGTAATTCATCCCTGTGCAATCTCTTAAATTATTATAATACAATATTTATCTTAACTATAATTAAATTTTAAGAACATGGAGTGGATAGTGAATATGGGAAGGTGAGGGGAATTGTAATGTGTGAAAAGTGGAAAAATCGTAGGGAAAAGAGCGAATATTGTTCAAAAAACCAATTAAGTAATCCATAAAAGAAGTTCTGTATTCAACACAACTATTCCAACAACAATTGAACAATTGTTGTGACCAATTAACAATTGTTGTTTGTTAAAACTTGTTCACTGTCCCACATCCAATTTCTTTTTTAAAAATTTTCAATTAATACAATGTATAATCATACTCAGAATTATTATGCCTTCCAAACATCTTGTTAAAAGAATTATGTTTCCTTTTATTTCCTTCCCTTTTATATTTAAAACAAAATCCAAAGGAACACACAATCATGTTGCTTCAACTCTGTTCAGCATAAAAAACATCAACCACTGCCCATAATCTATAAATCCTCAAATCAAACATAGACACAGGTCTTTCCTGAGTTGAACAAACTCTTTTAAAACATGCCCGATTCCATCCTTTGACAATATTGACAATTAAATTTGCAATGAAACCATACTACCAAAACCCCCTGCTTCATCTCTGATGGTGCAATAAAATAAAATGATGCACGATGTCTCCATAAATCATACATAGTAGACAGCCAGGTCACAATCATCAACTCTTCAAATTGAAATAATTCTGATTGGGCAAATTAAACACACAACAATCACCACTTCAATTTATACCACACTATAGGAACACATAGACCAATGCATAACGAAAAGAGGCATTTATGTGACTGTACATTTATGCTTACTCTCGATCAACCAATTAAACAATGTTGAGTTATCGATTCAACTGTCATAACAAAATGAGGCAACGACTATATACCAATTATCATATCCAATTACACCTCTCCAACAACTGATCAAACAAAGACAAGACAATAATCAAGGCCACTTTCAATACTACTCAATCAACTTATGACAGTCAACAAGAGACCTGGCAGAGTGCGACTGGTTGAGTTTATCAAAATTGGGCTCTGTAACCAATGAACATAAGAAATAATCAAGTGTTCGCTCGGTCACCATGATCCGGATTTTATGAGCAGAACGAAATGAGTACAAATTATTAACAGGTTCTTAACAAAAAAGAATAGAGATACAGTAAAACCGATTTTCTATTCAATAAGGAAATAAGATGAAACTATAAAATGCAGTGGAAACAAGCTTGCTGTAATGGTGGCGGCTTATCTTTGAGAAGAGATGTGGCGACTGCACTCATTTGCTAGAAGATTATTACAATGAGGCTATGAAGGAATTTTTACAATAAACAGGAATTCCAAAAATCCTAGACATAAAAAAACCTAACCCTAGGAGATGAAGCGCCAAAAGTCATGTGGGCCTCGTCTAGGTAAGTTAGTACATAAACTTCCTGGGGTCGTAACTTTTGCATACGATCTTCGTTTTAGGCGTATGATAGCCCATTGGAAAGGTATCATATATGAGATTCATTTTGTGGGATCAACCATGTTATTGGATATCATTGAGAATCTCTATCCCAAAAAACCTTCATTTAGTCCCTCAAAATGGCCCTGGAAGTTAAAACTGCTAAAAATAGTAAATTGCCAAAATTGCTAGAAAATTGTTTTGAGCCAGTTGGAAATGGTGGGTGGACACCGATATCCACCTGTATCAATCCTCCCTCCTTAGGAAGAAATGGTCTCCATTGCATTGATTTCCCCCATTAGATGAGGAAATCTTTGCTGAGTTTGGCTCCAGGTGAGCCACTTGCCTTGGTGCAGGAGCTGCCCTGCTTTGACGACTTGATAAAGTTGGATCTTTTGCTGTCGAGTGCCCTTGATATGTGTGTCCAATAATGGTGGGAAATAAGGGCGAAGAAGATCCACGTTGAACACTGGGTGCAGGCCAAGGAAATGAGGAATATTGAGCTCAAAGTAATTATCCCCCACGACCTTGGTGATGGTGTATGACCCATAAAAGAGTACGCGAAGCTTCCGATGGGGTCATGTAAGGCGTTCTTTCTGCAAGTGAAACCAAAATTTGTTTCCCACCTGAAACTTATGTGGCACCTGATGTTGATCATGGCACTGCATTTACTTGTCATTGGACTTCTGTAGGATATCCTGAACCTATTAGAAGATGTGCTGGATCCACTCAATGAACCGAGTGGCTTTGTTAGCTTCAGTTGGAGAAGGAGATGAGTCAGTCAAGGTGACCGCAAGGGTAAGTGCAACATCTATGGGACCCAATGGTTGGAATCCCAACCCCACCTAAAAGGGGTTGTGGTTGGTTGAGCTATGCAGGGATCGGTTGTAGCTATGTTGGACATAAGGAAGGCTCTCATCCCACGTGCGAGGGTGATTTGAATCACACATGTGAAGGATATGCACAATCATTCTATTTACGACCTCAGTTTGGCCATTTGTCTGGGGGTGGAAGGCCGTGGATTTGGTGAGCTTGGTGTCCAGCAGTGACTAGAGGCTCGACTAGAATGTGTTGAGAAATCGATTGTCCTGATATGAGAAAATGGTTTGTGGGATTCCAAAATGTACCCAGACTCGTTCAAAGAAGAGCTTGGCAGTGGCCTCTACTGTGATGTTATTCTTGCAGGCAACCATAATCCCCATCTTAGAAAAGCGATCAACAACCACAAAAATAGAGTCATTTCCCCACTTGGTGGATGGGAGGCCCGACATGTAGTCCATTGAGATGGATTCCCATGGCCTGCCAGGAGTAGGAAGAGGGGTGTACAAGCCCTGTTTCTTAGTGGCCAGTTTGGCAATAAAGAAGGTAGTGTAGGACCTGATATACTTGCTGACCTCCTGTCGAAGTTTCAACCAGTATAAATGTTTCTGTAGCATCGCCACTGTATTTTCGACACCAAAGTGTCCTACCACCCGACTGTAGTGGGATTCCTAGATCATCTTCTCTTGCTCACTCAATGGAACATAGATATGGCCCAGATGACACAACAACCCATCCTAAAGATGTAAATTATCAACAACTACGTTTGCACCCAACATTTGGTAGGTTGTGGCAAAGTCCAGGTCTGTATCATAGAGTTGGGGCCATCGAGAGGTCTCATGGCCACAAGAGTCTATCACTATGGTGAGTGCCGCGACTGGTGGTCTGCTGAGGCAATCAGTGACGCGATTGGTGCTTCCCATTTTATACTTGATGTTGAGGTGGAATTTCTGCAAGTATGTGGACCACTTTTGATGGCGATCATTCTGCAATTTTCCTTGTGTTTGCATGAACTGTAGTGGCTTATGATCAGTGTGGATGACTGTCTCCTTCCAAAAAATGTAATGTCTCCACTAGAGGTAGGTTTTCATAATGGAGTATATTTCTTTGTCATAAGTAGGTTACTTATGGACAACATCTGATAGTGTCTCACTATGATAGGACACAGGGTGGCTATGCTGAGTGAGAACGACACCCACTGCATAGTCTAAAGCATCTGTCTTGATCTCAAAGGGATGTTACAGGTCTGGTAGTGAAAGTACTGGGGCTGAGCACAAGTGCTGCTTCAAATCATTGAACACTTATTGTTGGGACCGACCCCATGCAAATTTCGCCTTACCACCACCCTTGGTTATTTGGCCGAGGGCCCATGCAATATCGGAGAATCCCAACATGAACCTGTGGTATAAATTGGCAAGGCCGAAGAGGCTCCGAAGCTCAGTGAGTGTGGTTGGGGTTGGCCAGTCACAGATGACTTGGATATTGGCTAGATCCACATGTACGCCATGTTGATCAACGATGTAGCCTAGGTAATGAACCATGTCCATGCTGAAGGAGCATTTTTCCAAGTTGGCATATAGCTTATGCTGCCATAGGTTGTGTAGAACCTAGTGAATATGTTGCAAGTGCTCGATCCAAGTCTTGCTGTAAATGAGAATGTCATCCAGATACACCACTACAAAAGTATTAGTGAATGGTCCCAGGATATCATCCATCATCCTCATGAAAGTGGCTGGAGAATTTGTCAAACCAAAGGGCATGACCAACCATTAAAAAAGGCCTTCCTTTGACTTGAAGTCGGTTTTCCATACATCTATCTCTTATATTGGGACCTGGTGGTATCCAAACTTTAGATCAATCTTACTAAAGTATTTGGCCCCCGTGAGTTGATCAAGGAGGTCGTCGATTCGGGGAATCGGGTACCGATTTCTGACTGTGATTTTATTCAGAGCCCCGTAATCAATGTCGAGTCACCAGGTTCCATATTTCTTCTGTACCAACACGATTGGGCTCCCGCAAGGTGATTATCTGGGATGAATGTGCCCCTTGTGGATTAGTTCTTGGATCTGTCGCTTGATCTCCTCATTCTCTAACATAAAGCAACAATAGACTGGCCCATTGGGTAGCAGTGCGCCGGGGGTCAAATCGATGGGGTGCTTGACCTGGCAGTGCAGAGGTACCCTGGTAGGTGAGGAGAAGATATCTGATTATTCTTCCATGACCTTATCTACTTGCTTTTGCTATGTGGAGAGGTCGTTCGTAGAGACCCTGGACGTGGTTTTGATCTTTCGCTTATTCTAAGAGCGAATAATGAAGAAGACAAACTTCCTCGTCTAAGAGATGACCTTCCTACATTTCTTAGCAAAGATCAAGGAAATAACACTAGGTGGGATTGCCTCAAGTATCCTGTACAATTTTTTGTTCAAAGTAATAATAAGACTACGAGGCCTAGAATCATATATAGCATGATGTTCCCATAAATAAGGTTGGCCCAAAATAAAATCACACAATACCTCATCTTTGAAGGGATTGATGTCGTATGACAATTGACACTGTTGGTTGACACAAAGATCGCTTCCTCGGCGGAGCCATCCAATGGTGTAGGGTTGTGGGCACGACGTTGTCGACAGGGCCAACTGCTTGATGACCTCTGCTAAGATGAGATTATTTTGGCTACCGCTATCAAATATGAAGTGCATTGGGGTGCCATTTACCCACATCTATGAATGGAAGAGGCATTCTCCTTCTTCTGGATCATCTGGTTCACTATGATGGAGCTTGGTGGTAGCAACGATGGAACTGGGTTCCGTGTAAATGATCTATCTCCCCCTTTCTGGTTCTGGCTTAGAGTCATAACCCACATCTGATTCAGAGGCTTTCACTTCGTCCACCAGTGACTACTTTGAGCAGTAGTCAACAATGTTATGCGAAGGGCTCCTATGGAAGTCGCACCACTTCCTGATATCTTTCTTTGTCTCTTCAGTGTCCTTCTTTGCTTGTGGCTTGGAATTGTTGTCCTGATACTGTCCATATTTTCTCTGTCCTTTTTTCTATGGGTTGGGGCCACCCTTTCCTGGATTTTGTTGTGAGGGGTTCCTAGGCCCAAATTTCCGCGTCTTTTGTTTGAGCTTCTGCTCAATTTTGAAGACATATCGGTAGGCCGCGCACAAGGATGAGATGTCCAGAAATTCAATTTCGGTCTGGATGTATCTATGTAGAGCATCATGATACTTGAGCACCAGATGTCACTCTGAATCTTTGATACCCATCTTGGTGTGCAAGGTATGGAAGATATTTGTGAAATTTGGCACTGCTTGGTCTCTTTCTTTCCGCAGTGTGGTCCATTTGGTATACAAGTCGTCATAACTTCTGATAGGGTAGTATTGTTCCTTAATAACATCCCTGAAGGATTCCTAGGTGGTCGTGACTGTAAATAATGAGAGTTCTTATGTTTCCTTTTTCTCACAGAAAGTTTCCCACCAATCTTTGACATGAGGAACGAATTTGAAGAGCACAAAAGTAATCTTTTCTCTATTCAAAAAGTTATGGACAAAAAAATACCCTTCTAGTAGATTCAACCACTTGTCTACATCATCTGTGTCTATATGACCTTCAAATATAGGAATATCAAAGTTTATTTGTACCTTGAAGGGGGCGGCACCTCCGCTCGAAGAATATGCATCGCCTGTTAGTAGCTGCCAAAGGATTTGTGCGAAACTATCCATCATCTCGTTCCTTTGTTGCGTGGGGGATTCTGAAATCAACAGATTGAAAGGATCTCCTATCCTGTCATATTTATTTTCTCCTGCCATGAGAGGTCTCTTAGGCATGCAAGAGATTTTTTCCTCAAGAGAAACAAGCTCGAGACCCAACTCTTTGTACTCCGACCTCGTTGGGGACATGCATTAAGATGACAAGGAGCAGACTGCTCTGATACCATTGATCCAAATTTTATGAGCAGAACAAAATGAATACAGATTATTAATAGGTGCTTAACACAAAATAACAGAGATACAATAAACTAGTTTTCTATTCAATAAGGAAATAAGCCGAAACTATAAAATGCAGCGGAAACAAGCTTGCTAGAATAACGACGGCTTATCTCTGAGAAGAGATGTGACAGCTACGTTCATTCACCAGAAGATTATTACAATGAGGCTCTAAAGGAATTTTTACAATAAACAGGAATTCCCAAAACACTAGACATCCAAAAACCTAACCCTAGGAGATGAAGCGCCAAAAGTCATGTGGGCCCCGTCTAGGTAAGTTAGTAAAACAACTTTCCGGGGTTGTAACTTTTGCATACAATCTTTGTTTCAGGTGTATGATAGCCCGTTGGAAAAGTATCGTTGAATATATTCATTTTGGGGGCTCAAACATGACTTTTTCCATCATTGAGAAGCTTGATCCTGAAAAGACTTCATTTAGGCCCTCAAAATGGCCCCGAAAGTTAAAACTGCTAAAAATAGTAAATTGCCAAAATTTCCAGAAAACTATTTTGAGCCAGTTGGAAAAGGTGGTTGGCCACCGATATCCACCTGGATCACACCAACACAAGGAGACTGGAGGTCGACCATATCAATAGTAGGTGAGAACCTTCGGGACAAGCACAATGGAACCACATGCCTTATAACCCTTAACTTTGTAAAATAGGATGAGAGTTCAACACCAGGTAGGGTAGACCACAATGCAGAGGAGCAGAGATTTTTTACTGGAGAGCAACCAATAAAAATGACGCACAGAGTCATAACCCTCACGCTCTTCTCAAGAGCCAAACCACCTATAACAATGCCAATGGAAATGCAAACACCATGTACTACCAACAACCCTAAAGCATACTTCTTGGCATAATAGCCACCCAATAACCAACTGTGTTTATGCCAATACCATAAAATAAGACCACGACCAGGTTAAAAAGGTATATAGTGACCAAAAGGTGGTTCGAAACATACACAACAACCCCATAACACCAAATACAACTGGGTGTGGTTACCATTAATAGTGAGGATGCGACCAACAAGGCTAAACAGAGTGAAACCCTCCAAAAAAATACCCATAAAAACAACACCGAGCCATTATAGTTTCTACCACACAGAACAACCAATGAAATCACAACTTCAACCATCAATTTTTCCATTTGCAATGAATAACAGACATATTCATTCCAGAGAAAACACCACACATTTACAAAATTTCCAATCTCAATAAGACATAGACCAACACATTACCGAGCCAATGTTCATTTCATACACAGAGCGAGTTCATGGATGGGAGAAAATAACCACACCTGTAACCAGTGGCTTTGAAAATGTGAGCTAGTTGAGTAGTTCCTTCCACGCTTGAATCTTGGGGCTTAACCACAACAAAACCAAATGAACAATAGCCACAACAAAACCAAATGAACAATAACCATTCTAGGGTGATGAACATTGGGATAAGTATGAAGTGATGTGCATTTACTGCACGTCGCTTCCATCCTCCATTTCATTCAATTCCATAGTACATGATAGCCAGCCAAACCATACCATTAATCCATACCATTAATTCCATGCATTGAAACTTGCACACATTGCTTGCCAATTGTGCCACCCAATCCATATTAACCATTTCCAAAACCATACAATTACATATATCAAATGCGACCAATATAACTCAATACAAATCGTATAGCCACTAACATTTCTAGTTAGGACTAACATTAATTTCTTTAAATTTCATTTGCACATAGTATAGCATAGCATAGTATAGTTCCTTTTCTTAGATTTTTTCATATTGCTCTTGTCTCTTATTGCCACTAACATGTGTCTTGTGCAGGTGTTGATAGGTAATGAATCATGGCGACAATAGAAAATATAATAACAGTAAATACAAGTCATTCATCCATGGAATTTAGAGCTTAGAGCAATAGAACTAACACATAAAATGCATTATCTATCTGCCATTATGTCGCAAACAAAACCAATATCTCATTGTCAATCATATAGAACCTTGTAAGAAACATCGAAACAACACCATAAAATGTGTAATAAGACTATCGCCGATCCTCCAGTCTACAAGGAGGTCCCACCTACTAGTATTATATATCGTTATCATAGTTTAAATAATAGGCTTAAGCAATACTTTTCCGGTGAAATCCTCATTGCGATTTTAATCGTCAACAATGTCCATACTACATTTTCGGTTCTTTGAAGTAGAGGCAATGTAGAGTAATACCAGTAGGATCTCGACCACTGAAATTTATAATCTTCCGTCCAAAAATATTCACTGTATCTCCACAAAATTGTTTCCTTTATACAACCATGAAGTTGATGCACTATTTTTCTAATTACTTAGAATATATTCATAGAAGTGAGGTATTTTTTGAGATAATAATGCCTCAATATTTTCCCAATGAAGAACTTTTAATGCACATTGAAGGAAAATCCCTCAAAATTTCTGCCATTAATAACGACCTTTTCATGATTTTCACAACAATGATCTTCTGTAGTACCAACATTAAATGTATCTCGAGAAAATTATTAAAACGAAAGTGATTTTATGACATGGGAAGACATGGAAGAAAATTTGGGGTGAACTCGTGAGTTTGATATGAAGAAAAAATGTACAAGTGTTGTGTGGGAAGAAAAAGGTCAGAAAAAGGTTAAGTATCATTATCGGTCAGGTTTGTAGGGAAAATGGATATGAGAAATTCGGGAACCACGAA
>ML826982.1:46028-62408 GCA_009831015.1 Picea engelmannii
GTGGCTTGACGGATTGCTTGTGAGGAGTTGGGTTTGTCTCAGCTGTGTTGGAGTGGTAGCTCAGCCGTGGAGGCGAGCTGAGACGCTAGTCTATCTCTGGTTCTTGTGTGGCCCCTTTGCGGCTCGGGGGGCTAAGGGGGAAGTAGAGTACCCCTAGTGTTTGGCTGGGAGGTATCGGTGAGCCTTCTACGGTCGGCGAGCGGGAGGCGGCACGGAGCGCGGACGACGCACGAGGACCGCGTTGAGGCAAAGGTATGGTTGTTTTTGAATTGATGGATTAGGATGCATTGTGATCTATGCTGGTTTCAGAATATTGTTGTACTTGGATTCGTGGTTGTCATATTTTCTACTTGGTGATTAAAAGTATAGCTGCCGCCACTTCAGTTTTCTTTTTCTTAAAAACTTAAAAAGAAAAAAAATAAAAATAAAAAAATTTACGTGTTACTAGAATGGTTGTCGTAACGAGGAAGGTCATTACACCCCTGAGTTTAATGGAAAAATGTAACTCTCTTCTTTGGGGCTGCTCCCCATGAACATATAGCACTTAATAACACTTCATTTTTATGGCCTCTTTCTTCCCTGGAGATTTTTCGTGAATTTAGGATGTACATGTTACTTGGTCTTCTTGTTGCAGTTGAAACCAATCTTCCTAAACATTCTTCTTTGATTTTTCATCTTTGTGAGTAAAACGTGAGAGTATATCCTTGATCACACATTTTACTAACACCGAGTAGATTATGATTCAAGTCTTCAACCAATAGGACATTCTTTTCTTTTACATTTTTTCTTCCAATATCTACTACACCTTTTCCAATTATTTTGGCAGAGGAGTCATCTCCAAATGCAACATTTCCACCCTTTCTCTTCAATTTGATGAATTTGTCTTGATCCCCGGTCATGTGTGAAGAACATCCACTGTCTATGTACCATTCATCTTCTTCTTTACATTCTTCAGCAGTCAATGCTATTCGACAATCTTCATTGTTTGAAATCTCTTTCCTTCTCCATACTGTGGTTGGCATAGGGACATATTCATTCATATATCTGCAATGTCGTGCTTTGTGATCAAGATAATTACATTTGTAGCATACAATATTTTTGTCCATCAATGGGGACAATGAATTACAAATTATGTTGACAAATCCATGATTATTTCCATATCTTCTATTTACACGATTCATGTTTCTTACATAGTTGTTCCTTTCATTGATTATGCAATTAATTGCCTTATGTCCAAAATTTTTGCAACTATAACAATGACCAAGAAATAAATTTTGATACCTGGGAGTAAGTGACCTTCTTTGTGATGTAGTCCATCTGGGTTCATGATATACTCTTATGTAGTTTCCTTCATACTGATTGAAGCTTCTTTGATTCCTGAAGGTAGGAGGTCTTCTTGGATATTCATATCTTTTGTAATCATTCCTTCTTTTTGGTATCCTGGTCCACTTCTCATCAACTGTCTATGTAGCTCTTTATTCAACCTTCTTGTTGGTATTTTCATATTCTTTGTATGAATTTTCACCCATGCATCCAAGATGTGTTAAGTCTTTTGGCACTTGAGAGTTTCTTAAGCTCTTCCTCAATGAGACAACTTCTTGTTCAAGTTTCTCACAATCTTCTTCTTTCTTCATGATTTGGACCTTCTTTACTTTCCCTATTATTCTTGCTTCTTCGAGTAGAGTTTTCAAGGAAATGGTTTATTCTCTTAGTTTCTCAAAGTCTTATAATTGTTTCTTCAAGATTACAACTGTATTTTCACAACTACCCAATTCACTTCTTAGTTTTCTATGCGTTTCTTTGAGCTTTCTATTTTCAATCTCAACATGCTTCAATTTTTTAAGATTCTCATCTTCTTGTTGAATCATTTCTTCTTCATGATTTTCTTCTTCTTCATTGGAATTTTCTTCTTCAGTGTCATCTGTTTCAATCCTTGGATGAGGACATTCAAATTCAACATGTCCTACTCCTTCACAATTAAAGCAAAAGAACCGACCTCTATTTGCTTCATTGAAATATGAGATGTTATAATTTGCTTCAACTTATTCTTTTTCTTCTGCTTCTTCCCTTGCATAAAGGTCTTCTAGCTTGTCCCAAAGATATTTTGTTGATGCACATGATCCCACCTTGGATTTCACTGAATCTGTCAATCCATATAGGATGATATCTATTGCCAATTTGTTATTCCTTTTTGCTTCCTTCTGAGTTGCAGTCTTTGGTTTCTTCAAAGCATTGTATCCTGAAACAACTGAGAACCAAACATCTAACCCAAGATATTTCAAGTAAGTTAACATTATATTACCCCAGTATCCAAAATTGCTTCCATCAAATGGTGGAATCCCATTTGGAATGTTGTCTTCCATTTTTGCTTAGGATCTTCGTTCCAATGGTTACACTGTTTTGAAGACAACCTTCTTTGATACCAATTGTTGATAATGAGAGGGGGGTGAATAAATATCAAGTAAAATTTAAAATAATTTTCAACTTATACTTAAACCATTCAATTATATCCAATGAGAAATGAACAATAGTATAAGATTTACACCAATACACCATGCACAATATATGAGAAATAATCAATAGTTATTGTTCAAGGGAGGGAAGTAATGACTTCCAAAGGTATATACAACTTACAAATATAAAGGGAGGGATAAAACTCCAAGAGTAAGATAAAATACTCCAATATAAAGAGAGGGTTTAACTCTCCATCCTTTCCCCTTCCTTCCACCCAAGAATATATGAGAGATAATAAAACTTTACATTAAATCATCACCATCAACCAACCATTACATATAACCTGATAATGCTTCTTGAGACTTCTTCAACTTCTGCAATTCTTCAATTCTTGGAATACTCTAATCCTATAGATAATATTACTCAATGTATTCTCTGAAACTCCTCCAAGTTTCACTCCTTGAATCCTCCCCAAAAATAAGTTATAGAGAGAATGGTAGATCTTATTCGATTCTGGTTTATTTAGGAGAGCAAACTTTTATAGAATGCCCTACACTCAATATTTAACATCATATTTTGAAACTTGCACACAAAAAACTACAGCCCGTAATATTTCCAATGAAATTGGTCTCACTTCATTTGGATTCTCTATGAATAATTTATGGTTGTTTTACCCATAACACTTGTTTATGACTAGCTTCAGGACTAGTCAAAAACCCTATCTTCCACATAGTGTATCTCCAAAATTATAGCAAATAAAGAGCTGAAAGTTTTACCATAGGTACCTAGATATGTCTTCTCAATACTATATCAATTTCACCATCTGAATCGCCATAGAAATTATTTTATAGCGAAAATGGTAAGATGACCTGTAAATAACATACCTTAGAACACATCACCAAAAGACTTCATCCTCCCTTGAAATATGACCTTCTTTACTTCAGATTTACTCTGAAATTCAACTTGTGTATATAAAATGAATGTATAATGATATGTATTTATAGCCTTTATGTCACTTCCTTTTAACATTAGGGCCAACCTGACACTTTCTTATTTTGTAATTCTTTTTTTTAATTATCTTCAGGGCCAACCTGTACTTCCTTCTTCAATTCACTTTGTCATCTTCAAAAAATCATTTCTCCTCAACCATGAGGATCCACGTGACATTCCACCTACCACTGGAAACAACATGATGTATACTATCCATCCATGGGTGTTGTGTCTGCATGTGCACTGTCCTTCATGTCCAAATACCTTCATCAATATTGCGGTCCAAAACCAATGACTAGGGTTGAAATCAATGACAACAACCAATCTTCCAACATATGCTAACCCGAATCCGTGGTGAAGCAAAAGAAAATGACTAAGTATGGTGAAATAAAAGACAAGGTGGAATTTTACAAAAAGAAAAACGAGGAAATTTTCTAACTATGGAGAAGTAATAGGGAAAATAAAATATAGGGGTCAACAACTGGCTTCAACTGCAGGACAGTGACCCCCTATGTGTTGCATGGGACCTAAAATCTGAAACAAAGTATTTTCTCCATTGGGATATGGAGTCAGAGAAAGAGAATATACAAAACAAAAAAAATAATATAATAAAAAAAGGAAGAAATTGATCAAATAAAGAAGCTTTTGAGATGTTGCCCATTAACTGGCAACATTATCATTGTCCCCTTCATATATTTAATCATGTATGAATTAAAGCTCAATATATTCTCAATAATATAAGGACCAATCTAAAGGGCTTCGAACTTTGTATGCATTGAGGATTTTTCTTTAGCTTTGTTCGAGAGCAATACCAATTCACCTTTTTGAAAATTCTTGATTGTTTCACTTTGATCGAAACATTTATTGACATCATGTTGTCTTTGATATATTTTCTTCAAGGCCTCAGATCATTCTTCTTCTAACTTTAAAATTTGATTTAGCCTTCTGTGCAAAGGAGACATATCTTATGTGTTGTCAATATTTACAACATAAGTCAAACTGTTTAATTTTAGATTGATTGGCATTTTTTCTTCTTTTCCATATACCAATGTATATGGATACATCCTAGTGCTTCCTTTTGGTGTCAATCTGCTCTCCCATAATGCATCAATTAATTCTAAATGCCAATTCTTTTGATTATGATCAATTGTCTTTTTAATAATTTGGATCAAAGTCTTGTTTGCAGATTCATCCAGTCCATTTCCTTGGGGGTAGTAATTTGAATATTGTCCCATTATAATGCCAAATTCTCCACAAAATCTGGTAAACTTCGATCCAATGAATATTGAACCATTATTAGTGATGAGTTTTTTTGGCACTCCAAATCTTGATAGAATATTGTCTTTGAGAAATCTTATAAATTATTCAGAATCAACCCTTTTTAATGTTACTGCCTCTTGCCAATTTGTGAAATAATCTATGGCAGTAAGAATGTATGCATGACCTTTGCTTGATTTTGGGTTAATTGGCCCAATCACATCGAGTCCCCACTATGAGAACACCACTTCTACCAATACAAGTTGTAATGGCATTGCAAATTTCTTCATCTTTCCAAAACATTTCTGACAAGAAATTTTTTTTCTTACCATTTCATATGATTCTTTAAATATTGTTGGCCAATAATACCCTGACCTTATTATTATATGGGTAGTAGTAGTAGGTGTGAAGTGTCCTCCACAAATTCCTTGATGAAACTCGTTTATCATTTCTTGGGCTTTGTTTGAATCTACACATATCAATAGTATCCCATCATGATTCCTTCTGAAAAACACTTTTGCGACTAATACATATTGATTTGACTTCATTTTCAGTGCTCTTCTCTCTTTGGGAGTCATGTTGTTTGGGAATTGTCTAGATCTCAAATAGAAAATAATGTCTTTGTACCATTATGAAGATAGCATAGGCTTCCTAACTGAACTAGATACTACTCCATTTAATGAATCATTGTCTACAATAAGATTACATAATCATTGTCCTTTAATTACTTTCAATGGTGTAATATCTATGTCATAATCTTGAATCTTAGCCAACCAATTTTCCCATTTTTCTTCTCTTAACTGTTGATTTAAGAGAATATTTACTGGGGATGAAGGAACATATTCTATAACATGAGAATTCAAAATATGACTTCGTAAGTGAGCCACTGCCTTGACTAGAGAAAGAGCCTGATTTTCAATTTCTGAATATTTTAGTTCATAATCATGAAGGGTCTTGCTCATGAAGCTTATTGGAAGCTCTTCTCCTTTGATATTTTTGTATGTAAGGAATGAAGCCACAATCCCTTCTATAGAAAAGGAATATATGATGAAGTCTCTATTAAATTCAGGACTGATTAATACATGTGTTGTGGTGATCACACACTTGATATTATTAAAATCATTTTGGATATCTTGAGTCCACTCAAATATTTGATCTTTCTTAAGCAATAGATTGATTGGTTTAACAATAGTTGCATAATCTGGAACAAATCTTCTTACAAAATTCATCTTTCCAAAAACTGATTGTACACCCCTTTTTGAAGTTGGAGGATTTAATTCATTGATGGATTTGAATCTTTCATGATCAATATAAACTCCTTGTTTGCTGACTATATACCCCAATAGTTTCCCTTTAGAAACTACAAACAAACAATTTTTTGGATTAATGGAAATTCCATATAACCTTCACCTTTCAAAGACTTGTCTTAAATTATTTATATGTTCTTCCCTTATCCTAGAATGGATAGTGAGATCATCTTGATAATCAACCACACAATTCCCTATTAAATCTTTAAAAGCATGATCCATGGCTCTTTGAAAAGTAGCTCCAGCATTGTTTAGGCCAAAAGTCACGTGAGCGTAAGTATAGGTATCCCATGGTGTTATGAAAGTAGTCTTAGGCCTGTCCTCTTCTACAAATAATACTTGATTATATCCTAAAAATCCATCTAACATGGACATACAAGCTGATCCAGTAACTTGTTGAAGAAAAAATTCCATGTTAGGCAGAGGATAGTTGTCTTTAATACTTTCTTTATCCAGTTTTATTCCTCACTATTACAGGATTGGAAATCCATTTTGAGTGTCTGATAAGAAAAATGATTCCAACTTTCTTCAATTTCTCCAATTCTATCTTTACCAAGGGCTTCAACTTCGAGTTAATATTTCTAAGATTTGGTTTAAATGGCTTGACTCCCTCTTTTAATGGTATGACATGATGGATTTTTTTTTTCATATGCTTTGAGATCATCATAGGTCCATGAAAAAACATCCAAGTATTCTTTAAATAATAAAATATATTGTGAAATTTATTCTGGAGTGCAATCAATCCCAAGATTTACATATTTAGGGGAGCTTTCTGTTCCAATATTTATCGTCTGTGTTCCTTTCACTTTTCACACATATTCTTCTTCTTTTAAAAATTTGGCTTAATCATCTCTTGTAAAGAAAGAGTCGGATTTTATACAATTTCTTGGAATAGGTGCAAAATTGTTATTACTTTCTTCAAGGTCATCCTCATTAGCAAGGAAATCATTCAACTCTTCATGATTCTCAAATACTTGGAGATAGTCTTGATTATCAAGTACTGAGGGTCTGAAAATTATTTTTACTTGAAAAATATTCTTACTCTGGAGATCGTATGGATTAAACAATGTTGCAACAAGTGCTAAAGAATATACTTTCTTGTTTTGTTCTCTAGGAACAAAAGATATGTTAAACAAACTAAATAACTCCATTAGTTCATTTACCCTTTTCACATAAAGTTTCAACCTTTCCTTTTTGATTTTGTATTTTTGAGTTATCTGGTTGATAACTAATTCATAATTACTATTTATGATAAAGTGCTCAATTTTCATTTCTAATGCCATAATCATCCCCTAAATAGATGCCTCATACTTTGCTTCATTATTTGTGCATGGAAACTCCAATCTGATAGCATGCAGATGTATAATTTTATCTTTAATTTTGAATACAACTCCAGCACCATTCCCTGAACTCGAACATGCTCCATCTAGTGACATTCTCTAGAATACGGTGAAAGAGTTTTCTTCCCTCTTAAAATCTTCTGATTGTTTTGAATCGTGCACAATATAATTTTCGATACCTGCATCAACATAATCTTCCATCAATTCATTTTCTTTTTTCTTGAAAGAGAAATGATTTCTATTCTCATGGGGCACCTTGAGCATTGTTCCATATTTATTTGGTAGCATCATGAAACTACCATCATTCATGATATAACCACCAATCATCGATGGCCAATATCTTCCGAGGACTACTCCATAGGATGGAAGAAGATCAACCACTATGATGGTGAAAATAGTGATGATATGAGCTGCAACTATGATCCAAACATAGAAGTATTTAATTTCTTCATAAGCATGAAATTTTCTGGAATCAATGGCATAAATTCTCTCACCCATCTCATAATATCTAGCATATCTCATACCAAGCGCCTCCATTACTTCTAGGGGCATAAAATTATTTGTTTCTCTAGTGTCTACCAAACAATTATGAAGTGCTACATCATAATTCTCTATTGAAATATAAAAAGAGGGAAATTTTCCTTTCATCCTGACTATTTATATGTTATGACTTCGTCTTAGATTTGTAACAATAATATCCATTCTACTACTTGGATCATCCAAAATTCTTAGAAGGTTTTCTATCTGATGTGGAATTTTAATCACTTCCATGAAAGGAAATGTTATTCTCAATTTGGATGGATCTTCAATTATATTATAGGTCATCTGTTGAGGAAGATTAAAATCTTTTCCTGCATACTTATTTCTAAGCTACTTGATCTGTTCTTCTCTTTTTCCTTTTCCTTTTCCTTTTTCTTTTTTCTACACTTTATTTCCGTCTAAATTTATTTACTTAGGCCCGTGTTTGGACAACATTGTCTTGCGAGATATTTTTCTCCTCTTGCTCATTGAATATATACATGGATGACTCACCTTCATCCATATGTATAGATTCAATAAGTTCTTCTTGAATATAATCAACCTCTTGATCAATATTTTCTTCATCAAAAGAATCTCCAAGTACTACTGTGTTTGGATTTTGTTCCCTTGGAAATATTTGTCTTTGTTGATCATCAATACCATCATTTATTTCTCTTTGTTCATGAATTGGATTCCTCCTTTTCTATAGAACATGTATTCTTGGATTAGGATTATAATTATGATTCCTCATTAATCTAGTGATTTCATTTTGCATTTGTCGGATAGTTTGATTCATTTGCGCTATCTCCATCCTTTTCTTCATTTCTTCTGGCAACTCTGGGTCATTTCTTAAATTAGGAATTGTTCCTTTGAACATCCCTCCACCAATTCCTTTAGTTTTAGTATTACAATTTCTTTGATCTTCGATTCTTCTTGAACTTGATGCCCCTTGATAAAAAATGGCAAGATCGTCCATTCTTTTCTGAATTTTTCCAAGGACAAATTCAGGGTTTGCACCAGTTTCTAGCATAATTTATTCCATTTCCATGGGATTTTGTATTTCATGATCTAAATATTCAATTAAAGAATCTCTAATGATAAATTTCACATTTGAGGGCATTGCATTTTTATAACAACCCAATATTACTGGATCATTTAGATTTTTCTCTTCAGGTATTTTATTGAGTGTTTTGAAAAATATTAGATTGAAATCTTGAATTATTTCTCCTTTAATCATGTGAATTTGGGTGAAATTGATGATGATATTATGGCATGACACTGGGGATCATACATGGTAAAAATAATCTCTCAATATCATCAAAATATGAAATAGATCTTACGGGAAGAGATGTGTACCATTCATATGTTTGGCTAGTCAGTGACTGGAGGAATAACCTCACCATAACATCATCATGTTGTATCAAATGAAAATAAAAGTTTCTAAGAAAAAATCCATATGTATAAATTAGGATCAATTCTTCCATCTCCTAAAAATATTGGCAATGCTCCATGTGGGAGAGTTGGTAGTGGATGTTGTTCTCCTTGAAGATTGAGAGGGGATTTTATGGCCCTTCTTAATGGAATTACATGCCTCTCACACCTTTGTTCACGCCTTTCTTTGTGCCTTTGTTCACGCCTTTCCTCATTTCTCTCTTCTCTATCCTCCATGATTTGAGCCTTTTCTTCTTCAAGATTTTAGCTTTCTCCTTTTTCTTCGAGTTTCTTTCTTTTACTCCTGGTAATAGGGCCTTTATATGATTCAAGTTTAAATTTATTTCTTCTCTTCTTTTTCTTTTAACAATTTATCTTTCTTCTTCTTGAACAAGATTCTTCCAAGATCTCCAATTGTTGAAGAGTCTGAGCAGTTTCGAGGACTAGATTGTACAATTGATGTAAAATACTTCTTTGGCTTCTCAATCCAATTTGAAATTGAGGTTGTTTAGGTTGAGTTTGAGTCGTGAGTAATATTAGTGTAAAACCAAAACTCATTTTTTCGAGTTCCCCAATGGAGTCACCAAAAATGTTGGTGTTTGAATCTATTAAGACTGAAACAACAACCTCACGAGGATATTAATCCCCTTGTGTTTTTAAAGAGGTGGTACTCCTCTGTAAATTTTAAAAATATTTTAAAACATAAATTGGATTATGCCAATAAGTCCAACCCAAATATTTATCGCTCAAAGAAAATTTAAAATATCATAAAATACAAGAGTTCCTGAGAAATGGACTAGGAACCTTGAACATCACATTTTCTAGAAATTAATAAATTGCAAAAAATAACATAGACTCTCACATCCATCATAATTATTAGATATTTTTGATCAAACTCAAAATAAAAAGGGAAACTGGTCCAACGCACAAGAGAACTTTGAAAGAGTATTACTTATTGAGATAAAAAATAAGAGTTTGATAATTCAACTTCAAATATCATATACTCAAAACTCAGAGTTACAAGATATAATAGAAACTAACTCTGAAATAGTTTTTTGGAATTTCTCAAAAAATATATGAGTCTTTTACAATCTTAAAAAATTAAAGGTGTTTGTCCATGAATGGACTGGGATTGGGGCTCCCATGGACCATTAAATACATAGGATAAAGATGAAGAAGAAGATGCAGAACTGGAACAAGGCATGATAAACAAATCTGGATAGAAGACAAAAGAGAAGTTATCAAAATTTGGTTATATTCTTCCATTGAAAGAATGAATACAACTGGATGAACTTTGAAAAAGGAATAAAATGTGATCAATATAGACTTACTATGATGGAATCTCTCTTTATTTTGATGTCGCCGGTGTCCTTTTATCCTCCTTGTTGACGGTTTCTGGACCAATACTAAGTGTTGTTTCTTGATTTTCCTTGGTAATCTTGATTACAGATTTTCTAAACCATTCTTCTATGTAGTATTTCATTGGAGCCACATTTATTTCATGTTTAATTTTAACATCAAATAACTCACCTTCCAAATCTTTTAAGTCATGTGAAATATTGTGAATTGACTTTCAATATCTTGATTTTTGTTTTCATAATCTACTAGACAATCTTCAATTTCTCTTTCATTATAATCAATTATACTATTAAACTTTTTAGCTGAACTTATTTTCAATATGTCCACGTGTTCTTCAAATGGTTTCTTCATCATGAATATATAATTTATGATTAATCTTGAGTCTTTTACTTCTCCGGTGTTTCCTGCCAAGTCTATCTCGATGAGTTTTTTGAATAACATTTCTTTTTTATTTACAATTTCATTGCAATTGTCCATAATATCCTTCAAATTACTGACCTTTTTGATCCAACATGCTTTCAACTGTTTCATTTTGGATGGGGATGACAAGTATTATTCCCTTATTTTAAGCTCAATCATGTTGGAAAATTTGATTACAAATGGTATAACGACATCTTTGTAAAGCCATTCTTCATGTTTATAATCTTCTTGCAGGAATTCATTATATGCATTTACTCGAGATCCGAAAGAAATAATATTACTAGATACATCCCATGCCTCAATGATGAGTGAAATTATTCTTTTTATATTTTCCTCAACGATTTTTCTAACAACCATTAACAAAATTGATGATCCCTTCATCTTCAAATCATGTATTCTCGGATTTTCAATGGCTAATGGGATTGCAAGAATAAGGGGAGGAATCAAGGTGGATTCCATTTCTATGAATTTTTCTTTTAATTTGGCATTCTATGCTTCTAAGTCATCAATTGAAACATCCAAGGCATCACCGATTACCTTGTGTATCTTAGAGATATGAGATGCAGGCAACTTACTAAGATCATATTCAGAACACGATTTTCCTATTTTATTTCTCTGATTTACTTCTTCAAATACTAGCTTTCTGGAATCCTTTTCAAATAGTGCATTTTATATAGTAAATGATTCTTCTTCTGAAAAATCTTCTTCTTGTGTGGCTATTTCAAATACAATATGCTAAGTTTCTTGTAGTCTATGTTCTTCATCAGGGAAATGTATATCTTCAATATCAACTTCAAGATCCATATCCTCAAGAGATGAGTTATTTGTGTCATTTTCAGATACTTGTTTCTCTGCTTCTTCTTGTGGTGGAACCTTTCTCTTCTTTCTTGAATTTTGTGGGGATTTTCCATTTTTCCTTGAGGAGTGTTTTTGTCACCTCCTCCACTTGAATTGCCACTTGAATTATTTTTCTGTTGTTCTTATGTTTGAGCACTACACTTGGATAGGTCATTTTTCTATGAAACTATTGGAGATTGAACACCTTTTTCATTTGGACCCTTTCCTTTCCGCTTATGTTGATATGTAGTGCTTATTATAGTCTCTATATTGTCAACAGGTTGCATCGAAGTATCTTTATTATTACCTTCTTCTCCCCCAAATATAATTGTTTGGGTAAACGTATTACTGAATCCTATTGACTGCATATGATTAACGAAAATATGACTTGGTTCAAACCCTTTGATTTTTTCTGCATATTTCAAATTCAAATGATTGAAATGGGATAAGAATTCATTGATTCTGGTTATGTTTCTTAATACAATTTCTCTGGCCTTCCATGAAAATGGGACAAATTTCATTTTTCTCTTCTCATGAATAAAGTGAAGCCATAATCCACATTTCCTAGCAACTTCGGTGATAAATTTTTTATTTGAAATGTAGTAAGGTAGAAAAGCAAGAATTTATTGGGAGCAAAATATTCTAATGACATTATATTTTTCTCTCTTCTCTAGGGTACCCTTATTATTTATGAAAGTTATTACCTATGATGACAACCTATATGTGTTATCTCCAAAAATAATTTTCTTGAAAACTGTAACAAATTCATTATGGGCTTCATAAAAATAAATAGAGGTATTTTGTCTCAAAAGAGCTTGGTACCAGACACTTACAGGGTTGATTTTGCAGTCTATCCTCTTTCCAATTGTTAATACCTTGAAAATATAACAGTATGTAATAGAAAATATTAAATATGAAGCTATGAAAAAATTCTTTTCTTTCTTGGAATTTGAAAGCTGGGAAGAAATTTCGATAGAGATAAGCTTTCCCCAGTCGAAGATGGTTTTTTCATGAACTGTAAAGTGAAAAATGTATAGAGCCAACCGAGAGATGGTTTTCGTATTTTCTTGAATAGTAACTCTAGTAAATAGCCAAGCAATTTCTCGATAAGGGTTTTTCAAAGAACTAACCTGAACCTTTGTTATGTCAAAAGACATCGCCGCAGGGTCTTCAAGATATTATTCCAGAAGGTTGAGTCCATTATTTATTTTCTTGAGGAAATCTCTTTCTTCTTCTCCTTTAAAGGTAAGAGTTGGCTCTGGTAACTTCAACATCTTTCTGAAAACGATTGGTGCTAATGAAATAGGGAATTCTCCCTGGAGTTCAATGTCTCTTTGGTTTGGAATATACTTGTCAACGCACCAGGTGGAAACTTATTTACAATCAAATACTTCTAGTATGCATCCAGTAAGAGTAATTCTTGATGTCCATACTACATTTTGTATATTTGAAGTAGAGGAAATGTATAGTAATACCAGTAGGATCTCGACCACTGGAAATTCTGATTTTCCCATCCAAAAATATATATTGTATCCCTATAGAACAATTTCTTTTCCACATCCATGAAGTTGGTGGACCATTTCTATAATTACTTAGAATATATTCATAAAAGTGAGGCATTTTTCAAGATAATAATTCCTTAATATTTTCCCAATGAAGAACTTTTAATG
Organism: Picea engelmannii; assembly: GCA_009831015.1. Lineage (NCBI taxonomy): Eukaryota > Viridiplantae > Streptophyta > Pinopsida > Pinales > Pinaceae > Picea > Picea engelmannii. Next base: position 59,613 of record ML826982.1, read on the forward strand.
AACATTGAAGGAAAATCCCTCAAGATTTCTTCCATTAATAACTACCTTTCCATGATTTCCACAACAATTATCTTTCGTAGTGCTAACATTAAATGTATCTTGAGAAAAGTATAAAAAATAAAGTCATGTTATGACATGGGCAGATATGGAAGAAAAGTTGGGGTGAACCCGCGAGTCCTCCAATTCGTGAGTCCGATATGAAGAAAACAAGTACACATGTTGTGTGGGAAGAAAAAATTCAGAAAATGGTTAAGTATCATTGTCGGTTGGGTTTGTTGGGAAGATGGATATGAGAAACTCGGGACCCACGAACACATGGTGAGAAAATAAGAACAAGAGAAAATTTATAAGTGTCGTGCAAACTGGGGATCGTGGAGATCAAAAGGACATTTTGGTGAGAACACAATTTCAAATAAAAATATGCTAACTTGCGAACCCACGATGAAGTGAAAGAAAATGACTAAGTATGGTGAAGGAAATGAAAAGATGGACTTTTACAAAAAGAAAAAAAAGATTTTTTTCTAAGTATGGAGAAGTAGTAGGGCAAAGAAAATATAGGGGTCAACACTAGGGTAAAATCTCCGTGTACTATGTGTGATTGTCATTGCTTATTATTATTTTTATATATGTCTTCTCTTCCCTGCTTGGTTTAGTGTGAGTTTATTTCTAACAGATTTCAATTCTTGAATCTATAGAGAAAATAGATAGTGATATGTAAACAAAACTAGAACATTCCATACATGTAACCAAGCTAGAAAAACTTGAAATTGAACCTATAGGACCCATATTCAATAACAATGAGGCCCTCATAGATTTTCTAGCATGGGGGGACATTTATAAGAAATTTAGAGAAGAATATTGCCTATATGTAATCCCCCCTAGCGACCGACCCATCATGAATGTTGTTGATTTTGTTTTTTCAAACATAAGGAGATCTCGTCCGCACAATGTAGCTACCAGAACCCTTATACTGCTTTGTTTTGAAGCTATTGAATGGATTATAAAACATGTTTATATTGAAAACATGGTTGTTATTAATAATGAAGGAATGTTCATTTCTTCCTTTCAACCTTTCGATTTAGAAAAATATTATAGACTTCACCAACCAGAGAAGTACATGATAACTAGTTTTGTAGAGAAATTCCATTAGGACAATGACATCAAGAATATTTTGATAGGATGGTGGGTAGAAGATAAGATATTCTTTGCAAAAAAAATATGGAATTTATATAATGACTAACTTGAGATACCCTTACATGTATGCAATGGAATTAATGCATATACTATATGGTGAAATCAATTACATTCATTTCAAATATGCATGAGTGCTAGTTGTACATACTATTATTACAATTGGTTCAATTTTCAACTCGGCAACCATTATATATCATGCTTTGAATAGAGCCACTGAAAAAGTAAAGAAACAAACTACTAAAATTCTCCCCACATGTTGTATGACTTCTTACCTTTTAGACATTGTTTGTACAAGTAACTCCTTTCTAGGTTTAAATTAGAGTTAGAACTTAGCTAGAATCCTAGTCCATGTATATTGCCAAACATTGTGGGAGAATAAATATAAAAGGAACCATGCACAATTATGTGAATTCTTTCTTTATCCTTTATTCAAATTTATTTTCTATAAATAATGTCTAAGGATGAGTGAAGAAGCAATGAGGTTGCTAAGGATCATTAACATTTGGCATCTAAAAGAGGGTCACACTTACTTGAGAATTTATAGGGTTACTACTTCCTCTTATTTATTTCCCAAGTATGTGTCCAATAGACTAGTGTTTGGAGAAATAACCTATCTGAATATTCTTTAGGGATTCAATTTTTCTTTGGAAAGGGATTCAAGAAAGAGAACTTTTGTTCCCTATAAACTATAAGAGGCGAATGCAATGCTAAAATACATATTTCCTTGAGGACAATTTAGAAGACACGATTCTAAAGGGTTTGTTGTAAAACATAGTATTTATGTTTCTATTTCTTGGCCATATGTTCATGAGAAATGAGACCAAGAGCTACCACATGAAAATGAAACCTCATGGGAGGAGGTAATAGAAATATTGAAGCCAAAATACCCAAATCCTCCATAGGGAATGAACTCAAATGAATAAATGGAAAATATTAAACAAAAAATGTTTAAAGCTAAGCAATTAAGAAAGAAAGAAAGAAGAAGAAAGAATTAAAGAATAATAATAAAAAAACAAGACTAGAAGAGGAGCAAAGAATAAAAGAAGCAAGAAAAAAACCTTCAAAGAGAGGAGAAAGAAAAGAAGGAAGCAATTGAATTGGAAAATAAACTAGAAAAAGAAAGAGTAGAGAAAGAAAGAAAATTAAAGGATGAAAAAGATATGGAAGAGGCTATAAAAAATAAGGGAGCAAAAAAAACAAAACATGGTACTGATAAAGCTACATAATGGCGAGAGCAACAACAATCTCAAACTAGTCAACCTCTTGTTGAAAACTTCACTAATTTAATTATCAAACACTTGGTCATCCCAAAATAGAGCACATAAATAGGGAGAGACAACAAAGGAAAATACATTGCAATGGAGAAAGTAGCTACTCCTAGTAGCTTAGAAAATAATTATTATTGGGGAGAATAGAGTATACCAAACCTAGTTGATGAAGTAACTGATCTAAAACTAATTGTTTACAATAAGAGAAAGAAACTCATATTTAAAAATACTTGGACAACATAGTCATTTGTACCACTTAAGATCAAGTGTTAGATATAAAAAGAGCCAAACTGATAGAACTTCTCTCATCTGGATTGACTATTACCCATGCTAC
>ML826983.1:24714-55286 GCA_009831015.1 Picea engelmannii
CTCAAGGGGAGGGGCATGTTAAGCCCTAATATTGGCTCATTACCCCTTAATTGGGGCATATTAGATTTGTAATGCTATTTTATTTATGTCGGCTTTAGGCCATTAGTTGTAATTTAGATTAGTAATGTTATTTTAATTATGTCGGCTTTAAGCCATTATTTGTAATTATACCTCCTAGTCTCCTAGATATACCAAGGAGACATTTTCATTTTGAATCATCTTGTACTTGAACTTTTAAGTGGGGTAAAAGGAGGTTGCCCCCTCGAAGAGGCTTATTATATGAAATTATCTCTTTTTCAAGGCGTTGAGTACTTTTCCTGAGGTTTTTATATGCTATATTGACGTTTGGTTCTTAACATCAGTGGTGACTTGTGAGAGGGGACATTTTAATGGATATATTAACCTTGGCTTCTCAAACCCTCAGGTCACCGGGGACATCTCCCCTAGGCCATCAACCCTAAATAGAAAGAGGCATCCTATTGAGGTGACAGTGATAGGATAACCTCAAGTTACGCCAATTTTCTCTCCATTACCCTTTCCTTTGATCAAAGTAAAAATTATGCAATAACAGGGTGCACATGTATCGGGCACTAAAATGATGAAGTGTGCACATTCCAGGATACCACGCGCATAAAAATTAAGTGTGCATGATTTTCAGGTCAGGGAGCCTTTATGTATATGTTTTGTTTTATAGGCTGATGAGCGAGTTATTATAACATAGGAGTATTATGTGTTGATTTAGGCCATAGAGCCTAGATGTTAAAGGCCAGTGAGCCTATTTTGTTAATGTTTAAGCTATTGTTATAGTTCTTTTCATTTCAATGGATAACAATAGCATACCACAAGATCACTGAGAAATACACAATCACAAGAGACATAATATTTATCTTGGGAAACCCTCTAGGCGAAGAAAACTCAGCAAAACGTCCCTATTATAGATAGCCAATACAATGCCAAGAGATAACTCAAGCTAATATAGAAGATCCTCTCCCAAAGATATGCCACTCTCTCTCTCTTCTCCAACTGCAATTCTGAAACTTGTCTCTCAATGAGCAAGTGAGGTGTGTGTCTAAGTGAGGAGCTAGCCTCCTTATTTATACTAATATGGCACGTGTGAAGTGTCTCTTCATTGAAAGGGCTGACTTCTTAATCTGGGTGGTTATAACCACCTTTATTATATTTCAGGGTCTCTTTGATATATTCTGGGGCCAACTTCTTGTTTTTCCTTTTACAATTACATTATGACCAATCCACAAAAGGGGATATGTACCTTTTACAATAGCTGACATGATCAATCCACAATGGGGATTGATCTAATGAATAATATATCAAATAATAACAAGAATACACTTTGCAGTTACATTATTTCAACACTCCCCCTTAACAAGAAGAGTATTCTTCAACAACATCAGGCGAGAGAGAGAGGAAAACATCATCAACAACATCAAGTGGGTGAGAGGACAACATCATCAATATCATCTTGGAACACTGACTGGTGTATCTATAAATCATCGAAAGTTTTCTTCATTGGCAGCATCGTCATTCTCAAAGGAATGCAATCATCATCTGCATCAATATGTATTAGTATAAAACTGATACATCATCATCATAATAGCATGAGGTTGGCTCATCATAATACATGACTGGCTTTACGTCACAACTGTCAAGATGGAAGATCGGTACTCGTCTTGCTTTACGTCACATCAATCAAGCTGGAAGTAAGATACTAGACTGGCTTTACGTCATAGCTTCTCAAGCTGGAAGCACAGTACTAGTCTCATCTCAACATCTTGCTTTACGTCACAACACTTAAGCTGGAAGCAAGATATTAGACTGGATTTATGTCATAGCTGTAAAGCTGGAAGAAAAGTACTAGTCTCATCACATCGTCTTACTTTACGTCACAACCATCAGGTTGGAAGCAAGATAGTAGACTTGATTTACGTCATAGTTGTCAAGACGGAAGCACAGTACTAGTCTCATCTCATCGTCTTGATTTACATCAAAACAATAAACTTGGAAGCAAGATACTCATCCTTCTTTACGTCACAACAATCAAGCTGGAAGCAGGATACTAGACTGGATTTACATCACAGCTGTGAAGCCGGAAGCACAGTTCTAGTCTCATCACATCGTCTTGCTTTACGTCATAGAAATAAAACTGGAAGCATGAGATGTCTAATCACAAAAACTACTCCCCCTTTTGAGGAATGTCCTTTCAGAATATACCAAGATTATCTCGAAAGTTCTCAAACTTTACACGAGATAGAGGCTTGGTCAACACATCAACAACTTTTTCATCCGTGCTAACTTACTTGAGATTTAAGGCTCCTCTCTGCACCATGTCACAGATGTAATGATATCGGATATCTATGTGCTTTGACTTTTAATGGAATGCAGGATTCTCTGTCATCTTTATGCATCTCTGGTTGTCACATAGGATCATGGTTGCTTCCATCTCTAGGTCAAATAGGCCGGTCAACAACTTTCGAAGCCATATAGCTTCACAACTGGTAAAACATGCAACAATGTATTTTGCTACCACTGTGCTGAGAGAAATGATGGATTGCTTCCTACTTTTCCATGAGATCATGGCTAATCCCAAACTAAAACAACATCCTGAAGTTATTTTCTTGTCAGAAACACTTCCTGCCCAATCTACATCAGTATATCCACTCAATGTGAAATCATGATCTCCATCATAGGTGAGACCACAATCTATTGTACCCTTAAGGTACTTCATCACATATTTTGCAACCACTAGGTGAACATGTCTGGGTTCTACCAAAAACTAACTCAAGGTGTTCACGACAAAACAAATGTTTGGTCTGGTGTTTGTAAGGTACATCAATGATCCAATAATCTGTCTATACAACGTGGCATCAATCAATTCTGACGATGCATCAACCAACAACTTCAGCTTCACTTCCATGGGTGCATTCGTGGATTTGCATTCCAACATGTCGACTCTCTTCAGGATTTTGACTGCATACTTCCCTTGGTTAATAAAGATCCTCTCTAGACTCTGCCATACCTCAAGACCTAAGAAATAATGCATTAGTCCAGGGTCTTTCATTTAAAATTCTGAGGCAAGTCTCTTCTTACATTCAGTGATGAGTTTTTCTTCTCCGGTTAAGAATAAGTCATCCACATACAATAGTAATATTACTGCCTCATCGTTCATAACCTTGAAGTAGATGTTAGAATCTTCTTTACTCTTGGTAAAGCCCAATATCATCAGGAATTTGTCTATCCGCCCATACCAAGCTCTAGGAGCTTTCTTCAATCCATATAAGGCTTTCTTCAATTTGCAGACATGAGACTTTCTATTTTCAACTTCAAATTCTTGAGGTTTCTCTATATACACTTCCTCTTCGATGACACCATTTAGGAAATTTGTCTTCACGTCCATCTGGTGTAACTTCTAGTTCATCTTAGCTGCAAGAGCTATGATGGTTCTCATCGAAGTGTATCTAGTTATAGGAGAGAATGTATCTTCATAGTCAATGCCTTCCTTTTGAGAAAATCCACGAGTGACAAATCTTGCTTGATACTTCTCAATACTTCCATCAACAACATGTTTTATTTTGAAGAGCCATTTGGAGGATACCACATCTTTACTCTTCGGTCTGGGAACTATTTCCCATACTTCATTCTTTATTATGGATTTGTATTCCTTTGTCATGGCATATGCCCATTCTTTCCTCTGAATGGTTTCTTCAAAGTAGGTAGGCTCCTCCTCTAGAAGATCACACATCAAAGTCATATAACTAGAGAATGGCTTTGGTTTTTTCACCTATCTCGTTGTTCCTTCGGGAACACCATACTTCTCTCCATATTGAATAAGCTCTCTAGCCCAAGATGGCTTTCTTTTATGGAGGATCTTCATCTGAGGAGGTTCTTGAACTTCTAATATATCATGTTCTTCTAGAATTTCCTCATCAGGGGAAGTTATGACTTCCCTCACTATTTCTACGGCTCTGGGAACCTCCCTCACTTCAGTTCTAGGGATTATGGGTTCCTCTTGATATACTTCTTCAAGATGACATCTTCTTGATTTCTTGAGCACTTCATCTTCATCAAAAGTCGCATCCCTACTGATATCAATGTGATGGTGACTTGGTATATAGATTCTCAAGGCCTTGGAGACCTCACAGTATCCAACAAATATTCCCTTCTTTCCTGAAGGTTCCATCTTATTTCTCTTCTCTTTCGGTATATGAATAAATACTGGGCAACCAAATATTTTGATATGGCTTACCTCTGGCTTCTTTCTGGTGAACATCTCTTCCAGGGTCTTGAGCCCAAGTGAACTATGAGACAATCGGTTCTGCACATATACAACTGCCATTGCTACTTCTTCCCATAAGCACATAGGAAGATCTTGATCATGGATCATATTCTTCACAACTTCCATTATCATTCTATTATTTCATTTAGCTACACCATTTTTTTGGAGATTATAGGGAGTAGTGAGTTCCCTCTTGATCCCAACATCTTTGAAGAAGTTCAAAAACTATTTTGAGGTATATTCTCCTCCATTATCTAACCTGAGTATCTTAATCTTTCTTTCAGAAAGATTCTCTATCAAGGCTTTGAATTCCTTGAACTTGTTGAGCACTTCATCTTTAGATTTCAAAAAATATACCCAGGTATTACGAGAATAATCATCAATAAATGATACATAATATACATACCCACTAATGGAGGACGATGGAATTGGTCCACATACATATGAATGAATGAGCTCTAGGACTCCTTCTTCTTTGTTGTCTCTTTTTGGAAAAGGGTTCTTGTTGTTCTTCCCTTGTGCACATCCATTGCATACGCCTTCATGGTCAACCTTGAGTTCTAGTAAACCTGTGACTGATTTTCATATTTATGGTAGCGACTTGTAGTTGATGTGAGCTAATATTCTGTGCCAAATTTCACATGAGTTTTCAATGGCATGGGTCATGGCAGCCTCTGAGTGACCCTTTAGTTTATATAAGCCATTTTCTTCACTTCCAATGATTATTGCTTCATATAAGGTTTCTCCTTTAGCCCACATAAGAAATTCTCCATCTATAAAGGCAACTCTGAAGCCTTTCTTTTCTAAAGATGAAATGGAGAGTAGGTTCTTACTCAAACCTGGTACATATAGTACGTCCTTCATTTTTAGTGAATTCCCTGAATTCAGTTTGTAGTTTGATTCTCCCACTCCCTTGATGGGATATTGGTAATCATATCCAAGTGTCACTTTCTAAGAAAAAATATTTTCTGAGATACAAGAGAGAATGTCTCTTTGTCCCATCATGTGCTTGGATTCACCACTATCAATGAGCCAAGTTTCCTCTCCAGGTGTTACAGATCTTGAGAGGGATGAGATTAAGACATGGTCTTTGATATGCTCTCTTATCATCTTTGCGAGTGGCTCTTCATCTTCGAATACATGCGCATGATGCCTCTTATTCTTTCTCTTGTATTCCTCTCATCTAGATGGACATAATTTTTCAATGTGTCCCATCTTATCACAATGGTAGCATTGTACAAATGAGTAATCTCTTTCCTTTCGTTGTCCTTTCTTTTGAAATCTCCTTGGATGAGATTCTTTATTATTGAATTTGTTTGGCAGTTGAGAATCTTTATGAGTCTCCTTTTGGAAGTAGGGTTTCTTCCTTCCCCTTTTGGTGTGAGTATCTAGGACTTGATCATCATCTCTTTCCAGTAGCACTTCACGGTTAGCTACTCTTGTTTCTTCATGGATGCATTCTTCCCATAGACTATCAAACATTAGTTTCTCCATTCTGACACATATCATTTGGATGAATGCATACCAAGGTCTTGTGAGACCATTTAGGGCCATCATTATGAGTTTGTATTCATCTATGGTATCTCCAATCACTTCTAATTGTTCTTTGAATTATGAGATTTTGGAGAAATATTTCTGAATTGTTTCTCCTTTCTGCATCCTTGTATTCTTCAGTTGAGTTCTTAGATTCATCTTTCGGTTTATGTTATTTCCTTCATACAGTATGGTCAAGGAATCAAAAATTTCTTTTGGAGTCTTCTTATATGACACATAAGGAATCAGTTGGTCTTTGATTGAATCTACAATGATTCTTTTGGCCCTGATTGTGTCCTTTTGATGCTTGGATTTTTCTATAGCATCGTTGGGTTCCGAAATTTCTCCTTTGACGAATTTTGATAGGTCATTCTCTTCAAGAATGAGTCCAATCCTATACTTCCAAGCACAAAATTTTTCCACAACTTCCATCTTGTCAACAAGCTTAGTTCTTGCAGACATCTTTTACCTGGAGCTAGGAAAATAACTGAAAAATGAAAATGCTCAAAATCAAATTCCGAACTTACCAGGAGGTGCGCTTGGCTAAGGCGAGTAGCCTAGTGTGTTTATATTTGAGAAAATCTAACTTTTTCTCCTCCAAACGTGATTTGTAGATTTCTGTACTGGTGCTTCTAGTTTTCTGGTACCTTTGGTACTCTGGTACTTTTGGTACACTGGTTTTCTGGTACTTCTGGTACTTTGTGAATCCAGGGTTTCACTTTTCAGGAGATATAGCCACTGAAAAGGTTCGCTGAGAGTGCCAAATTAATCCTTGGGGGAGGGCGCACTTTTCTAGGTGGTTTTAGGGCTGAAAACATTCACCATAAAAATCCCTAATTTGCATGTATGACAACAATGACATTTTTCACTCGTGTGAAAGATGCTTTCTTTAGCTTGGCTCTGATACCATGTTAATGTTTAAGCCATTATTATAGTTCTTTGCATTTCAATAGATAAAAATAGAATAACACAAGATCACTGAGAAATACGCAATCACAAGAGACACAACATTTATCCTGGGAAACCCTCTAGGGGAAGAAAACCACACAAAACTTCCTTATTATAGATAGCCAATACAATGCCAAGAGATAACTCAAGATAATACAAAATATCCTCTCCCAAAGATGCTTCACTCTCTCTCTCTTCTCCAACTGCAATTCCGAAACTTGTCTCTCAATGAGAAAGTGAGGTGTGTGTCTAAGTGAGGCGCTAACCTCCTTGTTTATACTAATCTAGCATGCGTAAAGTGTCTCTTTACTGGAAGGGACGACTTCTTAATATGGGTGGTTATAACCACCTTTATTATATTTTGGGGCCTCTTTGATATATTGTGGGGCCGACTTCTTCTTTTTCTTTTTACAATTAAATTATGACCAATCCGCAAAAGGGGATTTGGTCCTTTTACAATAGCCAACATGATTAATCCACAATGGGGAATGATCCAATGAATAATATATCAAATAATAATAAGAATACACTTTGCAGTTACATTAGTTCAACATATTTTTGTATACGTCTTATTATTAATATAATACATCGTTGTGTGTAGACTGACCATGATAAAAGAGTATGGGGGACTAAACTCCACTAGTTAGGGAAAGGGCGGGCTAAAAGTTAAGGAAAAAGGATAAGCTAGAGAGATTAAACCAAAAGGGAATATTATCTTAATATTCCTTAAAGTATAAAGTATGGATAATTATTTTATTCTAAGTTCTAAGGACAGGGACAAGTGGGCCAAAGTAGCTCTCAACATGACAAGTGTCAAGTTGGAAACATGCATACATATAGTTTGGACTTAGTTCATTTTCCCATTGATTCCAACATCATTCACTTACTCAACCAACTTTCCTTTGTACCTTCTTGTTCCTGTACTTGTAACTATATTCATACCTTCCTGTCACTGTAATCGTACCTATACCTGTACTCGTACCTAGTTATCTTAGGAATTGGACTAAAGAAGCGGGTTGTCAAGCCTGTGGGATATTGAAGAGGTGGGTTGTTAGGCCCATGAGAAATTTATCTCTAGATGAGATAATTACTGGTAATTGATTCCCGAAGATTCCAAACTACAACTATAGGGCTCTGAGAATTTATATCTGTCTTATTGTTGAAGCCCTAGAAAGGAAGTGGGGTAGTCGAAGGACTGTTGAGAAGAGAAGGGGCACATTTCCTGAGGTGGGACATGCATGTGGGAAATGAGGGACTGCAGGATGATAGTTCATGTTGGCACCTTTGATAGAGTCTTTCCTATTGTTTGAGATACAGAGGGTCATATATTTAAAGAATAGCTTCTATTTTAGAGGGCCATACCTGTCCTCCTTAGGTGTTTCTTTTCGGATATTAGGAAGATTATCATCATCTTCACCAGTCTTTACTCCTCCTCGAGTAATGATATTAATATTTGGTAGTTTTCCCTTGACTTCCCTCTTTATATTTGAGCCGATGAAGTTGGATCCTCATTGACGTGCCTGATCTTCCCATTTCGCAATTACCTCTAGGTAGTCTTCGACTGCGTGTCCATTTGTTCTACAATGAGAACACCATGGTTGTATCAGTTGAGGAAAATCCCTGGCCATGTGAACTTTATCATCATAGTTGTAGAATCTACTTGGTCCTCTTCCCCGGTTATTCCTCCTCTGAAGTCTCCTCCAGCTCCACCTCCTCCACCCCTTCCCGGTCCTTGGGGGGTTTCATTCACCATGAATGATGTTCAATCCAATCTGTCAGCAAGGGCATCCAATGCTCTACACTAATTCATAGCATGCATGGTAGATGAACAGAACTCACAATGTACATTATTCACTACTGTAGAATACTTCTGAATAATAGGGCAGTGCCTTGGTGCATGCCCATTAATTTGACATATCTCACAATACTCCGGTGACTGCAATGCTTGGTTTCCTGGAAAGGCATGATATGGGGTTGGGGTATGGAATGGTAATTCACAAATACTTTCACAAATCCTCCCATGGATACTGATGAGGGTCCCATTGGATTGTGAGGAGGTCCCATTCCCATCATACATGGACATTCATTCGGCATATGCCCCTCTATGTAGCATTCGGTACACCATACTTGAGGTCATCCTAGTCTAGGTATCATCAATTCTTGAATCCTCTCTGTCAGTACCGATATTTTTTCTTGTAGTTGCACCAAATTTGCATTTGCTTGGGTTCTGGTCAACCTTAGGCTCCCTGGATATCCTTCCATGGATTCAATCTTCATTGATTGTTACAAGGAATCTGTCAAGGAGGATATCCATTGTTGTGTTAACGAAACTCATGTCAAACGTAGAAATCCCTAGATATACCATTCTCTCTGGTGATATTCATGAATTGGATGCACTAGCCTCCCAATGACATCCTTAAACTTATGACTATATTACCAAGTCGATTATCCTTCCCTATGTTGAATCTCACGCAACTCAAATAGAGCTTGTTGTTCTGACTGAGACAACTTAAACTCTGCTATTATTTTTTTCCAAACTTGGCCAAGTGTGAACACCTGTCCTTGCACTCCCGTTGGCTCAAAATCCTCCATGTTCCATTTGAGAGAATGACCTCTCAAGGTAGTCTATTTCAACCAATTTATTTTCATCTATAGTCCCTTTGGATCTCCAAATTGATTCACATAAAAACCAATGTTGCTCAACATCCTCATCTCCTTTACCCCAAAATTCTAGGTATCGAGAGATCAAGCATCCCGTGTTTCCAACCATTTCTGATATTACTGATCCTATCAAAAGTAAACCCTAAAGGTCCTGGTTGCGATATAACAGGGGATCCCAATATCCTCCCAGTATTCATGCTCACTGGCTATGACTGACTAACTAACTGAATTGAAATAGGAATAACATAATTGTCATACATTTGGCTTAGGTTGATGGATAGTTGGTATGGATTGTTGGTTGTCATTGATGTCAACCCTTAGCGGTTGATGTCAACCCTTGGAGAAAGTTCAGTAGCGAATTATGGTAGCACAAAGGTTTGGGTAATGGACCTAAGTTTGTTTGATGTATAATAATATGCATTTTAATATATTTGAAGGTAATAATAATATATATGGATAGTACATGTCAGGCCATTTCCGGTGGTATGTGGAACATCACATAACGCCTCACTGTTAGAGAGTTATGGCCATGTGAAGTTGGAGAACCCAGGTTTGGGTAATGGACCCAAGTTTGTTTGATGGATAATGGTATGAGTTTTGATATATTTGTGGGAAAGACTATTCTATATGGATAGTACATGTCATTTCACTTCCAGTGGTATGTGGAACGTCACATAACACCTTCAGGTTAGAGATTTATAGCCATGTGAAGTTGGAGAACCCTCACGAAGGTAAATAATAAAGTGAAGTGATGAGTGTACTATAATTCAAAGTGCATAAAAAATAAATTATTTAAATAATAAAGTTAATGGAGAAATTAGAAGTGGGTTAACCCTAAAATAAGGAAAGTGGGTTAAGATGGTTAAAAGGTAACCCCTTGAGGAAGCTACATGAAAGTATAAATAAGAGGCAAGGCTCTCTCATTTTAATCACACTTGAGAATATTGAATATCTATAGGTGAATGAGGTAACCAAAGGATATATAAGCCAAATTTCAGAGGGAAACTGAAGTAAAGAAGGCCAAAATTCAAGGGAGCATAAAGTCTTTTGACGATGCTTTCTAAGGTATGTTATTTACCGGTCATATCACCATTTTTGCAATAAATGTTTTCTAGAATGATTCATACCATACAATTGGGAGGCCATTGCAGAAACATATCCAAGTAGTTGTGGTACAAATCTCATCTTGTGGATCGTTGTATTTTTGGAGTTACACTCCGTGGAAAATACGATTTGTGGCTAGTCCTGAAACTAGTCTAAAACAGGTGATTCGGGTAAAAACATCATAAATTATTTATATCAAATCCAAATTCAGTAAGTCAAATTTTTTTGGTTATATTATAGTCTTTAGTACTATTTGTACAATTTTCATATCCATACAACAAATATTATGTGCAGGGCATGCTCTTCAATTTCACTCTCTAGAATAAACCAAAATTCAACAAGGTATGCCATTTTTTATATAACTCCTTTTCTGGGAGGTTCCTGGTAGTGACACCTGGAGGAAATTCATAAACCACACTAAAGAACATTGTGTATTATTTTTAGATCTTTATTCATTACAGGTACATAGTTATGATTATTTCAAGTAAGGGTCATTGACTAATCCAAAACTAGTCATGTGAGACTGAAGTAAAGTTTGGTGAAAATGCTAGTCTCTTGTTATTAAAGTTAAGGAAGTTTCATAGGTATGTGATCATATACACCAAGTATATTATAGATTTAAAAATAATATTTGGATGATGAAATTGATGAGGTCTTTTGGTTGAGGTACATGTTAGGTACATGGTTGAGACAAGAAGTTGATGAGTTGGCACATACATGAGGTGTATAGTTGATGATGTTGGTACATCTTGATGAGTCATAGTTGACGAGTAGTTGATACATGATTGGTACATGCTTGGTACATGGTTGGAGGTACTTGTTAGTAGTATTGTTGACACATGGTTTATGGATGATGTAGCATACTTGTATTGGTATATTATTAGAAGCACATATTGATCTTGGTGATGATTATGAGTTGTTGTGTTATCCTTGGTTGATGCACATATTTGAGAGTTGTCTTCGTGATTGATCTTGGTGAGTAGATATGATTTGGTTGATAATATTGAGGAGACAGGTTGTTGTGATAGGTTTTTTGGACATGTTATTCTGACAGGTTATTCGTACAGGTTTGGTGCATGGTTGATGCAATTGTTCATGGTATAGGTTGAGGTACAGGTTTGTGCATGGTTGATGCACTTGTTTATGGTACAGGTTGATTACATGTTGAGGTATAGGTTGATGCATGGTTCAGGTTACTAGTATAGGTTTTTTGGTGCAGGTTGATTGGTACAGGTTTATAGAAATATATCTCATAGTGATAGTGTGACAATGGTTCCATCATTCTACTTATACATTAGAGCGGTTGGACAAGGCAAGGATAGGTGGTTGTATCCATCTTCCAGTTGTATCCAAAGAACATAGGGGGTTGTAGCCTCCTTTTAGTTGTAGCCAGAGAATTGGGGAGTTGGAGCTTCCCTCAGGTTGTAGTTTGAGAAACTAGGGGGTTGGAGCCTCCTTACAGTAGTAGTTAGAAAAAAAAGGAAGGTGGTGCTTCCAATGAATGTAATTCTTAAAGACATATAAGAAAAAAAAATCTGTGGTTTTCTCCTTCTTTGGGTTTCCACGTAAAACACTGGTGTACTATGTATGCGTGTGATTGCTCATTTGTTCATTGTTTATTTACTCTGCAACTATTGGATGATAATGCTACATTGATATAACACTTGCATTTTATGGTGAAAAAGGATTAAATTTCTCTATTATTGATTCACCCCCCCTTCTCAGTAATCCAACAATTGGTATCAAAGTCAGTTCCTTCAGGAAACATTTTAACCACTGGAAGGAGATCATGGATTATTTTGATAATTTAGTACCAATGTTTAATGGGTAGAATGGTGTTAAGTATGATATGTGGAGAAGAAGGATGAAAGCATTTTTACAAGCACAGGGACATTATATTTGGCTATCATTTGTTACAGGATATGATAGTTCAAAAAGGGAAAATACTGTAGCCAAAAAGGAATTGAAGAAGAATAACAAAATAACAATGGATTTCATTTGCGAAGGATTACCTAATCCGATAAGAGAAAAGGTTGGTAAATTTTCATTAGCCAAAGAAATTTGGGATAAGTTTCATGACATATATTCTTCACCCATCGCAGATTCAGAAAATGCCAAGGAAGATGCAGATCCAGATTAAGAATAATGATGTTCACCATGCCAAACAGATTCAGAAGATGAAGAGTACATAATCATCAGAGGTATGTTGTTTTTCTTTAATTGTGAAAAATGTGGACATCTTGAAATAGAATGCCATGAAGGAAACGAGACAGAAAGCAAAATTGATTAGTTCTTTAGATGAACTAAGAGAAGAAAACAAATCACTCAAGAAAGAATTGATGAAACAAAAGGAAAGTGTTTGGATTTTTGAAGAATCCCAACAGTTCATCGAGAACTTAATAACTCAACTAGAATAATCCATAAATATCGAAGAAAATCTTGAATATCAAAATCAGTATTTGGAAGCCAACATAGAAGCATAGAAGGAAGAAGCGGAAATGAGAAAGAAGATATTCACGGATCATATTAAGGAAATAACTAAATATCTAAACCAACTTGAGGCAGATTTTGGTCAAGAAGAGAAAGGACTTGAAGAAGAAATAATCACATTAAAAATTCATCTTGAAGAAGAAAAAATAACACAAGAAGTCATGAAGTCTCAGATAACGAAGAAAGAAGAAGAGGTTGAAAATATTGAAGAAGAAGTTGTCACATTGAGAAGTAAAATCGTCAAGCTCAACAAAAACATTGAAGAGACAGAAACATCCACATCAGTTATAGAGAATGAAGAGAACCACTCAAGGTTGCTAGAAAATAAGAATGAAGAAAATAGAAAGAGTTATGTAACAATACTCAAAGGAAGGAGTCATGGTCAACCAGAATCCAAGAAAACTATTAAAGATACATCTTCAAGAAGATCATTCATGTTAAATCCACAAAGAAGCTTCAATCATGATCATGATCAGTCAAGATAGAAATTCAGAAGGACTACACCACAAAGAAGATCATTCACCCCTAGGTATGAAAAGTTATTTTATGGTCATTGTTTTATTGTACTAATTTTGGACATAAGGTTTCATATTCCAGGGATTATAAAAGAAATGTTCAAGCAAGAAGTGCATATGTGGCCCCATGTAACATTGAATGTTACAAATGTCATAACTATGGACACATATCTAGTGATTGTGGAATCATGGTTGATACTTCCATGAAAGATAACATTGATATGAGATATAATAAAGTATGTATAAATAAACATGAAGAACATGTGAACAAAGACCAGGTCCTAGAGATTACAATATTGGCAATAAAACGAGATGAATAAAATTCTACAAAGAAAAAGAAAGATGTCAGATACAGAAAGGTTTGGAAAATAACTGAAAGAAAACAAGGACAGGTAAATAAGGAATCGGTTCAAGAGATTGTACTTTCAGGAATTGTAGTGAAACATGAATCTATAGACAGAAAGAAAGAAGTCAGAGTTTAGAGAGATGATGAATCTACCAATGAAGATGATGATGAATCTACTAATGAATATGATGATGAATACACATCAAAGAAGGAATTGTGTTGAGCCATCTGGCTTAGAGACTCCGAGGTAATATGAATATTAGACAAAGGGAGTCTATGCGATAGCTTTGACAGACCAAAGAACCATCCTTCGAGCAGATTGAAGAGTTTGAGAAGACAGATCCAGAGCAGTCAGTTAGCAGAAGTACAATTTGATGGATTAATTAGGACTTCATGATAGTATAGTTATAAATGGGTCAACATTATGGACAGTTGCACAAGTAGAGTCTTGGATAGTATGGACGAGAGCATGGTTTCATAGATGGGTTCAAAGAGTGGTACCGAGATAAAAGAACACTGTCATAATGGATGGTAATTAAATAGGAAATGGCTCAAACAATGATAATGGATTCCAAATTGATAGATATGTTTTAGACATATGCAATGCATACAAAAATTCACATTCAAAATGGAGTAATTCTCAGAAACAACAATGACAAAACTCCCTACGAAATATGGAAAAGAAGCACAAACATTAACCTCTACATCAAGGCAACTGGACAGGTGGGATGATTTCAAGCAACACAAAAGGAATTAGGTCTCTTAACAGTAAAGAGGATTTTCAAATATCTCAAATGAACATAAGATTTTGGATTATGGTATCGAAAAGGAAAGGATCTATCACATATTGCCTACACAGATGAAGATTGGACAGGTTGCATTGATTACCGATTAATCACCAATGAAGTAATGTTCTACTTAGGTGAGTGTTTAGTATCTTGGCTAAGCAAGAAATAATCATCAATATCTTTATCTAAAACCGAAGTAGAGTATATTGAAGCATCAGGATGTTGTACTTAGGTTATATGGATGAAACACAATTTGGCATATATACAGGTTGATTATGATGATCCCATTCCATTCTATTGTTATAATACAAGTGTCATTGGTATCTCAAAGAACCCGATGATGCACTCCAGAATGAAGCACATTCCAATCAAGTATCACTTTCTACGAGAACGGGTTTCATAGAAGAACATCAGAGTTGAATATGTGGGAAAAAAATAACAAGTGGCACACATATTTACAAAACCACTTCCACGACAATCCTTTGAGTATCTTAGCCAGAGACTTAGAGTAATGTTTACTCTAAAATGAATGTTTTTGAATGCTTATCTTATATGTCTTAAATTTACATGAGGAAGCACCATAAAGAGGACAATTCATGTTGGGAGATCAGTTTCAAGAAGAGTTCAGTCAGGGGGAGTATTCCCAAGGACAGTTGAGTTAGGGGGAGTATCCCCAGATGGAAATATACAGTTGTCATTGATGACAAAGGGGGAGATATTTATTAGATGCTGGATAGAAATGATTGGAGAGAGAGAAAGAGGCATGTAGATAGGGGGAGCAACCCCAAGGAGAGTTCAGTTATGGAGAGAATTCCCAAAGGGAGACACCCTTTTCCATTGATGTTAAAGGGGGATAGATATAAACATTTATGAGGAGTATAAGCATGAACGTTATCATAACTAAGTGTTTCCATCAATGTTGGTGTTTCCATCAATGCCAAAAGGGGAGATTGTCAGACAATTGGATTAGGTTGATGGAAAGTTGGTATGAATTGTTATTTGTCATTGATGTCAACCATTGGAGAGTGATATTTTAGATTGATGTCAACCCATAGTGATTGATTTAAACCCTTGGGGAAAATTCAGTAGCGAATTCCGGTAGCACAAAGGTTTGGGTAATGGACCCAATTTTGTTTGATGTATAACAATATGATTTTTAATTTATTTGAAGGTAATACTCTTCTATATGTATATTACATGTCATGCTATTTCTGGTGGTATGTGGAACATCACATAACGCCTCACGGTTAGAGAGTTATGACCATGTGAAGTTGGAGAACCTAGGTTTGGGTAATGGACCCAAGTTTGTTTGATGGATAATGGTATGTGTTTTGATATATTTTTAGGAAAGACTATTATATATGGATATTACATGTCATTCCATTTCCAATGGCATGTGTAATTTCACATAACTCTTCACGGTTAGAGAGTTATGGCCATGTGAAGTTGGAGAACCCTCATGAGTCATCTAGAATCCCCAAAAGGTCAAAGTAGTCAAAGTCTTTTATGAGATTTTAGAAGGTAAATAATAAAGTGAAGTGATGAGTGTACTATAATTCAAAGTGATTACAAAACAAATTATTTAAATAATAAAGTTAATAGATAAATTAGAAGTGGGTTAACCCTAAAATAAGGAAAGTGGGTTAAGATGGTTAAAAGGTAACCCCTTGAGAAAGCTACATGAAAGTATAAATAAGAGGAAATACTATCTCATTTTAATAACACTTGAGCATATTGAATATCTATAGGTGCATGATGTAACCAAATGATATCTAAGATTAATTTCAAAGGGAAGGTGAAGTAAATAAGGCTGAAATTCAAAGGGAGAATAAATTCTTTTGATGATGCTTTCTAAGGTATATTATTTATAGGTCATATCACCATTTTCGCAATAAATGTTTTTCTAGAATGATTCAGACTGTGAAATTGGAAGGCCATTGAGGAAACATATCCAATTAGTTGTGGTACAATTTTCATCTTGTGGTTCGTTGTATGTTTGGAGTTACACTCCGTGGAAAATAGGGTTGCTCGCTAGTCCTAAAACGAGTCTAAAACATGTGTTTCGAGTAAAAATGCCATAAATTCTTCATAACAGATCCACATTCAGTAATAAAAAATGTGTTGGTTAGAGTACAGTCTGTATTATTATGTGTACAAGTTTCATATCCACACAACAAATATTCCATGCGGGGAACGCTCTACAAGTTATCTCTCTAGAATAAGCCAGAATTCAACAAGGTATGCCATTTTTGCTATAACACCTTTTCTGAGAGGATTGAAGTAGTGACACCTAGAGGAATTTCATAAACACACTAAATAACATTGTGCATGATTTTTATATCTTTATTCATTACAGTTACATAGTTATGATTATTTCAAGTTAGGGTTGTTGACTAATCCAAAACTAGTCATGTGAGACTAAAGTAAAGTTTGATGAAAATGTTGTCAGTGTTTCATGGAAACCTGTACAGGAGATCTAGCTAAAGCATGTATAAAAGAAACTTATCAAGAAAGGAAGAGAGATTCAATATGGAAGAATGAGAAAATATATTCACACTACTCCAACGAGTTGATGATTGATATATAGATGATGATCAATATGATACAATGAATGAGTGGAATACACTCATATATAGGGAAAAACATTCCATAATTAAGAAAAGCAATCAAGCAGATAGTTTTCCTTAGGAATGCATGCATGCATAATAGTGATGGTAAAAATAGAAAGTCTAAAATAGAACTAGTCAGTTAACTCTCACTGAACTAGTGTGTCGAAAATAGAAATTTCTCCAACACCCCCCTAAACATCACTATGGAGTAAAAAATGAGTCCCGACTACTAGGCCATTTTAGGTACTCATGTACAATGAAACTAATGAACACTAAATAAAAGTGAGGAAAGAGGGAAAACCACGTGGGAACAAACCCCCCCCTCAAAATATAATCTATCAAAAGAAGAAAATGGCAGTTGCTAGGCAACTATGTTCTTCACTACAAGACGATCCCACAAAGTATGAAACTTTTGCTCACTGAAAGTCTTCGTGAAGATGTAGAAATATTTATGGATCTTATGAAGTCCTTTGGAAACCTGTCGAGCCTTGTATCAATTGATCTTGTGGACCCATCTTCACCTAAAAATATTCCTTTCTGGTGGAAGTGGAACCAGATTCCAAGTCTGGTTATGTAGGAGTGAGTCATACTCCTTCTACATGTCTGCTTTCCATAATGGATTTCCCGCAATCCTATTGTAGTTCTGTGGATCAGTAGATTGAACCATATATCAATGCATGGGCATCGCAAGTTCTGAAGTTGAAAGTACATGAGAAGGCTCCTCATGCTGAGATTGAGCCATCCTCGAATCCAATGGATTCCCTACAAGGTTGCCTGCTACCTGAAGTGTAGTTTGTGCCTTCTTGGGCATATGTTGAAGCTTCAGCGCTGGATTATTATTTGGTTGTACTACCTTCTTATTTCCATGTATAGAATCTGAGTATATGGAATAATCTATGATGGAAGAACAAAAGTATATGCATGTTGCACTGGAGGTGCATGCAAAGTACTCTCCTTAATATCATGGATGATTTTAGGGGCTAAATTTCTCTCATGGGCTAATTTTCCATGGTTTTTCCAAAAACAAGATTCGTTATTTTAAAAATGATTCGCCTAAATTCTATAGGATAAAATTATTTTACCTTAAAAATCGCCAAAATTTTATAAAAACTATATTAAATCTCTAGAAATTTGAATATTTTTACAAAAATATTGCCAAACATTTATAGTTGGCACATGAAGGATTAGTACGATTCACCAAGGTTTCTACATTTTAAAATAATTTTCCATCCTTAAAATCATCCCTGCTCCTTATGTGTAAGTAGAATAATGGACTCATCGTCAGAAAACTTAGTGAATTTATACAACCTTGACTTGTGATCCACCTCGCCAATTGAGTGATGGAATTGTTATGCATGCCAATTACTAAAACTAAATCTGATGTAAATTCAACCTTTTTACCTTTTTGAGTGATCTGATAAACTAAGAGCAGATTCATAGAAAGCTTTGGAACATGTAAAACATTCTCAAAACTTCAATGGTGGAGTTCTACTCTCCCTTCTCCTGTTACTGCTACTAGTGTATCATCCCTCAAGAGAATAGGGGGTCTTGAGCATGGACTCAAGGAAGATAAAAATTTCTCTTTCACTGCCATATGATGGGATGCACTTAATTGCAACCAGATCATGATGATTACCTTTCTTAGGAGAAAGATCTTCTTTCTTCTGCTTCTTGACTCCCTCTCGAATGAAGTTTCCAAGGTTGTTCTGTTGAAGTGCTTGTGCCATAAGATCGACTTGTTTCTTCATGCATGTGGTTTCTTCATGATTCAATTTATTGCAGTAAGTGCATTGCTTTCCTTTATTCTTCTTCTTGGAATCTGAAGAGTCTTTGGAACCTGAAGAATTATTAAAGGGTTTGGAATATCCCTCCTTCACGTTTTGTTTGGATGACCCTTTTCCATCATGCATGGTGAGTGCATGTGATTTGGGATCTTTCAGGAGGCCCATCTATCTAAGTTTTGTCTACTATTGTGTAAGAGAATCAATGAACTAAGACAACGTAGGCATTTTCCAATTTGTTCCAAAAAGACATCTGCCAAAATGGAAATTGGAGACATATACAGTGTATTCTAGTCCTAGATTTGCCAAGATTGTTGGAATAAGTTGTTTCTCTTGTGTAGACTTGTCAATACCACATTCACTCAAGCTCAAAATCAAAGATTTAAATATAGTAAAGAAATCCTGTATATTATCAAAACTTTTAGAGTCTAAGGTATTCAACTCTACCTCAAGCATATGACCTCACAACTCATCATGCTTTCCAAAGAATCCTTCCAGGGTGGTCCGGATCTCGTTTGGAGTCTTTCATGCAACAACATCAAATCATAAATCAGTGGATATTAACTCAAGAAGTAGTCTTGTGGCCTCATCCTTATGGTTCATCGATCTCATCTTCTCAATCACTGATGTAGGTTCTGTTTTTGTCACCATGGTCAAATTATACAGTCCTTTCCTTCTGAGTTGGAATTCTTCCTTGGGATTCTAATAAAAATAATTTTATGGTGTGAGGATTACCACCAATTTTGACTGTATAATAGTTTTCCTATCCATCTCTCCCATTGTTTCTAAGACCCCCTACAAATTTACTTTCAATCTGCAAGTGAAAAATTAAGAAATCACGACAGAAAGGGCACTTTAAGTGAAAATTCACATTAGTTTCAAGAGATGATCTTCTAACTTACTTTCTGATCAAACAGTGAGGAATCTCGGCAAACGATTGAAAACCCACTTGTAGAATGGGTCGATTAACTTCTAACATGGGTTATTTCCTCAAAAACAAAATATTTTGGGAGCAATCACTGCTGAAAGGTACGACCACAGATTCGTATCAGTTTCTGAAGGCTATCTTGTGGCTTACTTTCTGAGAAAACAATGAAGCATATTTCCAAACAGTCTAAACCCCACTTCCAAAATGGGTTTATTTACTTTCCACATGGGTCGTTTCCTAAAAAACGTAATATTTTGGGAGGAATAACTGCTGAAATGTATGACCACGAATTTATCTAGCTGAAACTCCGATTTTCCTTATTCTTTGGATTGTATGGCTTGCTCCAAGTAGAATAACTCTAATACCATGTCAGTGTTTCATGAAAAACTGCATAGGAGATCTAGCTAAAGCATGCACAAACAAATCTTATCAAGAAAGGAAGAGAGATTCAATATGGAAGAATGATAAAATATATTCACACTACTCCAATGAGATGATGATTGATACATAGATCATGATCAATATGATACAATGAATGAGTGGAATACACTCATATATAGAGAAACAAATTCCATAATTAATAAAAGAAATCAAGCAGTTACCTTTCCTTAGGAGTGCATGCATGCATAATAGTGATGGTAAAAATAGAAAGTCTAAAATAGAACTAGTCAGTTAACTCCCACTGAACTGGTGTGTCGAAAATAGAAA
This sequence comes from Picea engelmannii, assembly GCA_009831015.1. Classification (NCBI taxonomy): domain Eukaryota; kingdom Viridiplantae; phylum Streptophyta; class Pinopsida; order Pinales; family Pinaceae; genus Picea; species Picea engelmannii. Next base: position 45,417 of record ML826983.1, read on the forward strand.
TTTCTCCAACAAATGCTAGTCTGTTGTTGTTGTTAAAGTTAAGGAATGTTTGCATGTATGTGATCATATACACCAGGTCTATTACAAAGTTACAAATTAGATTTTGATGATGAAATTCATGAGGGCTTTTTGTTGAGGTACATGTTGGGTACATGGTTGAGACAAGTAGTTGATGAGTTGGCACATACGTGAGGTGTATAGTTGATGATGATGGTACACATTGATGAGTCATAGTTGATGATTATTTGATACATGATTGGTACATACTTGGTACATGGTTGGAGGCACTTGTTAGTAGTATTGTTGACACGTGGTTTATGGATGACGTAGCATACTTGTATAGGTATATTATTAGAAGCACAAATTGATCTTGGTGATGATTATGAGTTGTTGTGTTATACTTGGCTGATGAACATCTTTGAGAGTTGTCTTGGTGATTGATCTTAGTGAGTAGATATGATTTGGTTGATAATATTGATGAGATAGGTTGTTGTGATAGGTTGTTTGGATAGGCTATTGTGACAGGTTATTCTTATAGGTTTGGTGCATGGTTGATGCACTTGTTCATGGTACACGTTGAGGTACAAGTTGGTGCATGGTTGATGCATTTGTTTATGGTACAATTTGGTGCATGGTTGATGCACTTGTTTATGGTACAGGTTGATTACAGGTTGAGGTACAAGTTGATGCATGGTTGATGCATGGTTCAGGTTATTGGTATAGGTTGTTTGGTGCAGGTTGATTGGTACATGTTTATAGCAGTATATCTCACAGTTATAGTGTGAAAATGGTTCCATAATTCTACTTATATGTGAGGGCGGTTGGACAGGGAAAGGAGAGGTGGTTGTATCCACCTTCCGTTTGTAGCCGGAGAACATAGGGGGTTGTAGCCTCCTTCTAGTTGTAGCCATAGAATTGGGGAGTTGGAGATTCCCTTAGGTTGTAGACTGAGAAACTAGGGGTTTGGAGCCTCCTTCCAGTTGCAGCTAGAAAACAAAGGAAGTTGGTGCTTCCAATGAATGTAATTCTTAAAGACATATAAGAAAAAGAATTTCGTGGTTTTCTCCCGCTTTGATTTTGCACGTAAAACACGGGTGTACTGTGTATGTGTGTGATTGTTCATTTGTTCATTGTTTATTTACTCTGCAACTATTGGATGATAATTATATATTGATATAACACTTGCATTTTATGGTGAAAAAGGACTAAATTGATATATTATTGGTTCACCCCCCTCTCAGTAATCCAACAATAAGAAGGTATTATAGAATTTACCACTGGTATAAAAGACACTTTGGGGACTGGTGATTCGGGGTTGGTTCCACTGGTTTCTGGGAGGGTTTCTTTGATTTGGGGGGTCTCGTTCTCATCCTCTGGAGTGGTATATTCGGTCGAGCTCCCGATATTTCCTCGTCTACGAATCCTAAGTAGACCGAAGACTTTGTTGAGATCTACCAACCAATGGAAAAATCGATAAGAAAGTTGAAGATGAACAAAGGGGGGAAATATATATACACTAAAATACATTATTATACAAAGGGTTACGCCCAATATTGGGATAAAGCATAATATATTTTCAAGTAGAGCTTAGTCCTGGGCTCAACCAACATATTCCCTTCAAAATATTCTAATTCATAAGCTCCTTTTTCTAATACATGTCACACGATATAGGGACCATGCCACATGGGTTTGAACATGTCTACCCCCAGTGGTTCTTTGTCTTGGTCATACAGAAGGATCAAGTCACCCTCAACGTACTGTCGAGGATAGACATACTTATCATATTGGACCTTGACACATTGTTTATTCACTTCAATAGCCATGGAGGTGTCTCAACACTGCTAATATAGAATCTCTACAAGTACGAGGTGTTGTTCAAGAATGGAAGTGTCGGGTAAGAGGATAACTACCAATAGAAGAGAAGGGATTTCACATTCAATAGGTAGGATCTACTCCACACCATGCACTAACTAGAAAGGAGAAAAAATAGTGGAAGTCTTAACCGAGGTTCAGTATGTCCAAAGTGTTGGATAAAACATGATATGTCAGTCATATTTTCTCTAGTTGACGGTTTTATGCAAAATGGTCTTGAGAGACTTGTTCATGGCCTCTACTTGTCCATTTTCCTAGGGATAGTAAGGGGAATAATGACCATGTTTAAACCCCAGTTTTGATGCAAATTCTTTCATAATTTTGTTCTTAAAGTGACTTCCATAATCAATGACAATATCACTCAGGATTCCGAACCTGGATATAATTTGATTGAACACGAAGAATGCAGTAGTCTTACTATTGTATTTAACTGTAGGCATGGCCTCAACTCACTTGGTAAAGTAGTCTACGACCACGACAATGTGTTGACATCCCCTAGCCGAAGTTGGGTTGCAATCCACAAAATCCAACCCCCACTTCGTGAAGGGACTGATGGTAATGATTGGATGAATAGGGGATGGATGCGAGAGAATATTTTGAGTGAACACCTAGCAGGGGTGACACTTCTTAACCACTTCAACATAATCTTTAGAAAAACATTCACAAAAATAATTGACTCGCAATTTTTTTTGGGTTGTCGCAAGCCCAAATATATTACCACCACAAGCCCCACTATGGCAGTTGTTTAGAACAGACTCAACTTCTTCGTGAGTCAAGAAATGATGCAATATGTTTTCTACTCCTCAACGATACAAAGTGTCACCGAAGATGAAGTATTGTTTAGCTTAGTATCATATACATCATCGGTCATCTCTCATGAGATGTTGAGGGAACTTCAAAGTTTGAAGATAGACCACAATATCTCCATACCATGGGTCTGACAACGAGACATGAAAAATGTGTTCATTTGAAAATGAATAAACATGAATAACATCCTAATCTAACCGAGGGAAGTCAGATATTGACTTTGCAAAAACTAGCAATTTATTGGTTTTCACGGAAGCAAAATCAAGTTCAAATTATTGTAAGATCGGAAACCACGGTAGTTTTGCAAAGAAATATATAGTGTCGTAATCGTTGAACTATGTGAGAGAAAGCCAAAGATAACTTCTCAACATGAGAATATTTGAGTTCAGGGATGACTAGGTTTCTACTAATATAGAAAATGACATGCTCACGGAGCTCATCATCCTCCTGAACAAATACCATACTAATCGTCCCTTCGTACGCAGAGACATACAACAAGTAATCTTTACTGTAGTCCATAGGCTTCAGTAGAGGCGTAGATATGAAGGATTTCTTCAAAGCATATAAGGATTCTTGGGCTTGCTCATTCCAAATAGAAGGAGTGTCCTTCTTTAAGAGACACATGAAACCGTTAGTAATATTGGCATAGTTTACTATAAACCATCATAAAAAGTTGCCTTTCCACTGTAAACCTTGAAGCTGATGGATAGTGCGTGGGGGAGGCAATCGAAGTATTGCCTCAACCTTTAATGGATCCACCATGATACCAGTCTTAGAGACTAAGAATCCTAGAAGATGACCTGACTTAACAAAAAATATTCATTTATGAGGGTTCAAACGAATGTGGTAATGGCGTCATCTTTCAAAAACAAGACGAAGGTGGGTAGAGTGATCCACTCTCTTATGGGAGTTAGCAGCAAGATCACTGAGATAGGCTTCGAATATATGCTTGATATCATGAAAAGTAAAGTTCATAGCTCGTTGGAAGGTTTCTCTGACATTTTAAGGCTGAAAGGAATTTTTCGGTATGAGAAAGCACCCCAAGGACAAATAAATGTCGACTTATGTTTGTCCTCATTCTTAATATGAATTTGGTTATACCTTGAAAATTTGTCCATCAAAGAAAAAACTTCTCTTCTTGCACACTCATCGAGAATTTGATCAATGAACGGTGTTAGGAAGTTGTATTTAGGATAGGATTTATTCAGGTCTTGAAAATCCATGCATACACATATGGTTCCTTTCTTTTTATTCACAGGAACGGGATAGGATACCCATTTAGTCAAGGGAACTGGGTAGATAAAGCCAACGTTAAGAAATTGTTCTACCTCAACCTTAATAGAAGGGGCCTTCCTAATATTGAAAACTCTAAGTCATTTCCGAACATGTCTAGCATCCAGGTAGGTTTTAATCTCAAGTTCGACAATTCAAGGGTCGATTCCTAGCATCCCTTCTTATGAACAAGTGAATACATCGTGGAATTATTTGAAGAGCTTGGTGTAGATCATAATTTCTTATGGCGAACAATATGCATTGATGTATATATTTTCAACCTTACCAGTAATACGAGAGATATCGATCGTGATGGTAGGAGAGATACTCACAATTTTTCCTTCAACATAAATTTCATGTGTATCAAGTGGAACTATGACCTGGCTAACCAACCTTCTCAAGGTAGATCTAAAATCATCTTGTTCGATCCTAGAAATATCTGGGAGAAAATAAGAGCGATGGTGCATATCATTCCATGGCATGTTAGAACCATTCATGGCCTCTATGATTAATTCATTTGAGGGTAAAGTATCATCGAGGAAGTCATGTGAAAAATATGATGAAGTGGCCCATACGGGCTTGAGAACAGGATCCTACTCATCCATTTGTGAGGTGATAGGGTCCATATCAGTAGAAGAGTCAAGAACAACCTGATACGCTATCTCTTTTTTCGATAGTGGCATAGCCATTCCAGTATGTGACTAACCTTCAAAAGACACAGTCGAGGAAGCTAGGGTCCAAGGATCGTTAAAATACAAAGTGCGGAAAGGAACGAACCTCAATGATGAATTGGACCTACTAGACAAGGCATAGATATGATGAATCAGTGCCATGAAATAAGAGGTATCCATAAGGGATGAATACATTTCGACACCAATATTCTTAATTTCCAACTGAGAATTTTCGATCACGGGGATTGACAGTCCAACCGATGCATTGGGGAAAGATTACGCAAAGGAAAACTAGTTGATTTTCATGATCTTCCCATCGTGATGAAAGAATAGAGTATGGAATACAGATGATACAATTACAATAATATAATAAGTCCAATTACATCCTAGTAACAAGTTATAGTCTAGGGGCACATCAACCACCTCGACATCCACCTCCACCATCTTCCCACCTAACTGCACCAAAAAGGTAGGAAGAATACCGTGAGGGCGGAAATAATGACTGTCAAAAGCAATCAACATGGTCAGAGATTTAGGGAGGGTTGGAGAGACGAGGGATTTCCAACAGACAAGGGACATCACACATGTTGCATTTCCTTCATCAATAAAAGTACGTTTGATGGTATACAAGTTCGAGTAACCCACATGGATTTGGAATGCCACATGGTAGGGCAAGTGAGGCTTCACATCTGTGATGTCCAACTTGATAACCTTAGGGCCACATGGATATAGAGATCCTAACACGGATAACAAGTAATTCCTCTATGAAGGACACATATGGAGTACCTCCAGAGACGACATCACGGAAGGGGTTTGACCCAGATCCTCAACAATAGAGTAATTATGGGTGGCTCTAGAAATAGGGTTGTGGGTAGAGTGCTTGAGTACTCCTTTCAGAATATGAGGCAGGGGATCTAGTTTTTCGATCTGTAAAGGCATCTCTAGAGAATGGGGAGACTCTAGACCATGTATAGTCTATGAAGAACTATAATCGCGAGACCGAGTGGCCACATTAACCTTAGAATTAGCCATATTGATGCATAAACGGTCACCATCTTGCAATGCTAGGTTTTTACTTCCACTCCCTGCATTTCTAGAATTCGGGGAGCTTGAGGAAATGTTTTGATTATGTGGAAGAGGATTAGTCAGCACAACGGGTGGTAGAGATAAAATCCTCATATCTTCTGCAAGTTTGGGGCACAAGTGGGTAAGGTGATCATCTGTACAAAGCTTGTAGGAAAACTTCACCTTTCGCCTTTCTTTCATTCCCTCACCAACAATATTATTTGACTTCTCATTATTACTGTTTTCCTTGGGTTTATTATTATTCCTCCCACCCTTACAATTTTTATCACATTCTTTTTTTTTTATTCCCTCATGGTTGTTGGTTACCATTCAGGTTGGTCGATGATTGCACATAATGTACATCCACTGACTCAGTGGGAGTGGTGGACACAAACAGATCTTTCCCTCCTACAGACTAGTTTAGAGATAACTCTTTCAACTATCTGTCACCAAGTCTGCATATTTCACATTTTTGGATCCTACAATTCCATCGGCATGAGGACCGAGCTTTTGTCTAGGGTCATAGTTTGACCTCAGTGCATCTGGATAAATTTCGTATAACATCCCAAACTGAGCATATATAAGATCTAACTGTTGGGATTTATAAATCACTTCTTCCTTAGATGTAATTCCAGATCTAGAAACATCCTTCGAAACATAAGGTTGTAGAGACTTAAGGAACAACTCTAGAAGGAATTATAGAGGTATGTAGGCCTTGATCAACCTCTTCTATCTATGCCACTCTTGGATGTGATCTAATATATATGGGTGGATTTGTCCTGGTGGAAGGCTGAAAAAAGTTCCATGTCGACATCATAATGAACTAGAAATTGGAAGTGGTTGATGAAGACTAAAACTATTTGATTAAAAGTTTCATACACCCCCCCCTGGTATCTCTATGTACCATTTTGCTGCAACCCCCGTGAGGGTGCATTGAAACAATCTTAACCAAATAGAATTGTCGTTAAGGGAATTATAAGAGAACCAAAGATTAAAAGTAGTGATGTGATCACCATGATCCTCACCAATATTGCCTTCGAATTTCAAAATATTCCAATGAAGCTTGGTGGGGATGGGGGCCATGTTAGACCATGATGCATAGGGTCATTCATTAATGTAAACAAGTATAGAAAATTTAGCGTGGCCAAAAAAGGGAGACGGGGTTGCAGCATATGGCCCCAAGATCCGAGGAAAGATTGTTGTTGGGGAATCACAACCCATCTAGGGTTTTGGTATGCACCATGGCCCTTTCCTATATTGTAAGAACCTCTTCCAAAATTATTCATGAAGGCTTGGTTGGGCACCATTCCATTAGGAATGTTATGATGAGGGTTGTAAAAATTTTCCCCAGCTGGAGTAGCTCCAGGTTGGCGATTGCCCAAGGTATGAAACTGACCTCCTCCAGGTGTAATCCATAGGATAGAGGTGGATTCATCACACCAAATGTGTTGGTTGTAATTGGTGTAAAGGATGTAGGTGTAAATGATAGAACATAAGCAGTAGATTTTCCACCATATTGACCACTCCATCTAGGAGAATTAAGAACATGATTAGACCTGGGGTGAAAAGGAGGAAGGGCTTCAATCGTAGGAGTCATTTTCAGAATATGAGCACTTCCAAATGAAAATGGAGTATGTGGAGGAGCCATGCCCCCAATTCCAATACTAGTATTTAGATTAGATGTTGGGATGGAGGATTAAAATTGTGATGTGAAATTCAGCATACCATAAGAAAAAGAGCTAGAGGCCATAGGCATGGACTAAATATTGTAGCCTGATGAGTGACAAAGGGACCCAAAAGGGTTTGTGACTATAGGTTGAGTATTCACTATAAGTTAGATAGGAGTGATGATGGGAAATTATGACACTACAACCATTGTGGTTGAAGGTGTCAAAGGAGTATTGTTAACTATAGTGGGTACGGGAGTTGAAGGACTCCCAATATACTTTTGACTTGATTCAATACTCATCCTTGTATGATCACAAGTCTGGTAGATGGAGGTGTATGTACCACGTTTGATAAATTTACACCTTTTATAAGGAAAAGACTCAATATGCGGTGATAATTGTAACAAATGGAGAGAACTGCGGGGAATATGGTCTAGCTCGATGATGAATCAAGACTTGAGATATAAAAAAAAATCCTAAGGCCAACTAGTAATCAAAGAGCACACCAAAATAAACAAAAGTCCAATAAGCACACAGACATGATAAAGTGGCTAAAAGGGGCCTCCCTCCCTAAAGTAGGTATGCCTTTCCTAAGATTGTCCTGAGACTCCCTGCAAAAGATCGAAGGTATCCAAATCATTTATAAGGGACCTCTTCGGCTTAAAAACCAGTCAGTCAGATCCCCCCGGAGAGGTAATCCTCCATAAAGGCTATGTGTTGTTTGACCCTTATCTGACCCAGGGTACCTACAGAATAACCCCTACAAGTAACCTATGTGGTACCTATGTCAAGGAACTAAGAAACAACGATATAACTGATGTGTAAGAGAACAGTCATAAGTCAGGTCTACCATATGGGCAGGGTAACAAAGCGCAAAATCTTGAAATCACCGCCTCTCACAGAGGTAGAGGTACTAGAAAGATCCCCATATATGAATAGATATTTAGAAATATATATGACTCTAAGAAGGTATTGGGGGGATATCCCCTCCACCAACTTCACATGACCTCACGCTTAACTCTATTATAATCAGAGCCTCTTAATGTCACCAATTATACAATGGATTTCATCACTCCCTTAGTTAGACACATATGTTGATTTTAATAGGCTTAGAGAAGTTTACTCACAAAATCCTATTCCAAGGCTCTAAATCCTAAGCTAGTTTGTGCACCCTAAAAATAAAATCATTTCTAATCAATTTTAAATTTATCAACGTTTCTTTTAGTGGCTTTGTTTACTCAAAAAGGTGCGGTCATGAAACTGATGATGTTATGACTCAACAAGTAAAATAAATGAATATGAATAAAATGCAAAGTCCTGACTTCAATTCCCAATAAATTATAATCTTTTCAAAATGCAATTTTCAATTTAATTATGCAATTTTAAAATAAGATGCAATATTTCCATACATGCGCTAAGATCAACGATAAGAACCCAAAAGATTGAATGCCAACAATGAAAAATGTTTATTATTTTTGTATTTTCAATATAAAAGAATGAAAATGCAAGGAATGAACAACAACTTGATATAAAGATTATATTGTATGTAAACAGAGACAAACCAAGTAGGATATCAAGAATCAAACACCCATTCAAAAATGAAAGGATGATCAATGAAAAGGATGATGAGAAAGGAACCGTCTAAAAATTCAACCAAAGAAAGGTTTCCTATCACTCTGCAGGCACTTAACAGTCATAACAGAGGCCTAAGAAGACTCAACAACCATCAAAACTTACCCAACAAAAATCAAAATAAACAACCAAACATACAAGAATGATGTACGTTATTGTTCAAGAGAAAATCATGTATATACGCGACTGTCACGAAAGAACCCGCATATATGTATTAAAAAACTGCTAGGTTAAGGATAAGACTAAGAAACATAGACTCAAAATGAACATAGGATTTCAAGAAATCAGACGATAATAAACTCGATATAAACGATAGAAATCAAAGGAGAAAAACACTCCAAACCCCTAAAAGAAGATTCTATCCCCAGTATGGTCACCAATTATGTTACGAGGAAAATCACTCTATGGCATGGGGTAAACCACAACATACAAAAATGACTACAAAAATCAACTCTAATATAAAGTATGTTATATAAAAAAATATTCTAACAAGACAAGATAAAGATCCTACCTCGTCCAGATGTTCGATAAAGTCCACCGTTGAGAACTCAACTCAAAGAAATATGCATGAAACTTGTCCTCAACAACCAATATATGCAAGCATATGGTGATAATATATAAGGTTAGCACATTTAATAGAATAATCCATCAATATTCATAACAAATATTCCCATGGAATAAGTATTCAAATATTTGCAAGACATTAATTGGACGATAAAAGAGTATTTCTATTAAAATGTGATCAAGAAAAATATAAGAATGACAAACTTATGTGTCAACACGTTTGGAACCAAGAAACTAAGTCCCTTCCAACTGGGCTTCCACCACTTCAATCCTCCACCAAAGGAAATATCATATAAGAGAGACAATGAGGTTCTCCATCA
>ML826983.1:78052-89857 GCA_009831015.1 Picea engelmannii
AGTAGCTTCCTTAAAAACATATTCTAGGTCACTTGGCCCCACTTTCCTTATTTTAGGGTTGGGTCCACTTCTAATTTCTCCATTAAAATTATTATTGAAATAATTTATTTTGTATTCACTTTGAATTATAATACACTCATCACTTCACTTAATTATTTAACTTTTAAAATCTCTTAAACCACTTTGATTACTTTGACCTTTTGGGGCTTCTAGATGACATATGAGGGCCCTCCAACTTCGTAAGGCCATAACTCTCAAACCGTGAGGAGTTATGTGATGTTCTACATACCAAAAGAAATGGCATGACATGTACTATCCATATAGAATAGTGTTATATGAAAATATATCATAACTCATACTATTACCCATCAAACAAACTTGGGTCCATTACCCAAACCTGGGGTCTCCAACTTCTCATGGCCATAACTCTCTAACCGTGAGGAATTATGTGTCGTTCCACATACCACCAGAAATGACATGACAAGAACTATCCATATAGGATATTTTCCTTGACAAATTCACTTTCCTTCATCTCATTATTCCATAATTAAGCATGGTTTCTCTTACTCCACAAAGCGTCTTCCCGTGAGGGCTTTCACCATAAGGGGACCACTTTGGAGTTCATCCATATTTACTTCTTATCAACCATGACAAAACCATAATGAGTCATATTTACATCAAACACTAATGGGTCCATTACCCAAAACTTTGTGCTACAGGTCTTTCTTCAATGGTTGACATCAATGACAACCAACCTTAATCAACAAACACATAGAAAGGCCTCAACCTATTCATCCTTTCTTGAGAGTGCATCTGCCACAACATTTTTCTTGAGATTTATTAATTGGTTAAATAAGGTATTTCTCCTTGTATCCTCATAGTGTGATATCATTTCTTCCATTAAAATTGTCTAAGTGATGAGTGATTTGCAAGAACAAATCCATCGATACCACAAAAATTGATTCGGTTCTAAATATAAAGAAGCAATATGTACCTTTTGTGTATGTGGCACATTATGTAGATCAAATAATTGTTTCATATAAAGTATCCATGTGATTGGGTCCTTTCCATCAAACTTCCTCATATTGATCTAGAAAGTGGTTGGTATTCAACCCAAAGTTAGAGTTTCTCCATTCTTGATTCATCTTCCTTGTGTCCTCATAATGCATTTCATGAGATACATTTTCACTTTCAGGTGTCCTCTCTGTTAGGAAATTTTTCAATCCTTCCATGATTTCCCTTTTTAAACCATCCTTTTGTTGGGCCCCAACAACTCCCCCTAAATTTTTACAAAATTTAAAGGCCCCCCATTAGAATCTTGATAAGTATAATGAGCTACATAATCAACCTTTTCAAATAGTTCCATACCTTGGCTTGCTTTGATACAAACTTAAGACATTCACTATAGTATGAGACATTCATTACGAGAGTATATGTCAAAATTTAGAAACGAGCATAGAAATCGTAATTTAAACAAAAATGTTATTTTTTTATCAATTGTTTACTTTCGTTTAAATTATGATTATGAGTTCATTATTTTGCTCATTAGCAAGTTTTACTATTTTGAATAATGGGTTCAATACTTCATCAAATAATATCTTGGTTGGTTTCTAATTTTCACAAAATCATTTGGTGGGATTAATTAATTAATTTATTTTTTTTGTTTGCATCTCATTTCAAAATAAAAATAAAAATAAAAAAGAAATTATCTATCATTTGTTTTATTTTGTGGAAACCCAAAATAAATATTTTTTTCCTCTCCATCAACTTGAAGCTTTTAGAATTTTAAGATCATACTTGAAAGGAAAATATAACCAATATTTGTTTAGAACTTATAGTTAGTTTAAATTCATTTTTTATCTTATTGTTCGAGATTTTGTTTTATTCACAATTTTTAGGTTATTAATTTAGGTTTATTTTTGTTTCACAGGTTTCTATTATCAGTTATTTGGTACGGATTTTATCATGGCTTTATTTTATTATCTAAGTACATTCAAGATGATTGATCCAAAAATAATATTTGATTGCTGCAAATAAATTTATGAGCAATAACAGATAAAATTTGGAAATGCATCAAGAACAAACAAACGAGTTTGTGGGACTGATTGCAGCCAAACCATGAGGAATCTGAATAAATGACTGAAACCCCATCTCCAAAATGGACCCATTTATCTTACACGCAATAAATTTCCCAAACAAATGCACGATTTAAGAGATATTTATGTCTCTTTACGAGGCAAATTTCAGGTGGCGGAAATTGTTAGTGACGCCCAGACTCTTCATTCATTGTATAGATATATGAGAAAGTCCAAAGCCAAAGGATCTAAGAAATGGAGAGGGGGATTTTGATCCTTTCTCTTTTGTATATTATTTCTTTTGTAAAAAAAAAAAATTCAAATGGAGTAACGGATGGTTGGAATCTTTGGGAGAATGGACAAGTATTTTCAAAGAAGAATATGGCATTCCAGGTTGCTTAATGGATTTTGCCCAATGAGTAAAATGGTTTTATTTTCATTATAATATATTCATATTCTTTGAATAATTGATTATGCACTGATTTAAATTAGCTTTAGTCTATTTTATCAATACATAGTTAATTGTTATCATTTATATATTAATTTTTTCAATCTTTAAGAGTCTATTATCCCAAAAGTTATTCCTGGGCCATATGATGAACATATTTTGTTTGAAACTATATGAGAAAGCAGTTTACTCTTTGTATTTCGTCCTATGTAGACTTTGCAGTGTTTTTTCATTGTCGTCTCATGTAATTTCTTGATGTGAAATGTTATATGTGTCGAATTAGATTTAGTCAGTTCTACACAAAATATTTTATATAATGTTTTTCTTTATGTTGTTCATTATCTTTTGATTTAGTTTATATCTGTGACTGATCATTTATTCAATTATTTTGAGTTTACATATGATGCTAGATAGCTGGTAACACCATTCCCGAGAATTTGAATTTCTTTGATTTTCAGTTATTGGACATTTCAAGGTCACAAGATATATAATTATTTGTCTTTCTGTCATTATAAACTCACTCCAGAATATGAAACACTTCCTTGAATTTATTCAGGAAGTATTATGCTTTCTTTTGTCATAGGTTTGCACATGACACAGGTTAAGAGGAGCTCATACAAATACAAAGAGATGAATTTAGTTGATCAATGAGAGGTTAGTAGGTGCATTGCTTTCTTTTATTCAGATTTGTTTATATATGAGTGAGACGATGATTGCATTAATTAGCTTTGATTGTTTCTTTGTCATTGTTTCCATTGTATTTTCTTAGTATTTATTAGTTTAAAATATTTAAACATTAAAAAAAAACAAAAAGATTTGTTTTCTTACTTTATCTTATCTTGAAACATTATTATGAACATTCATTTTTGCAAGATTTCAAGTAAACCTTGTAAACTGTATATAGATTGTTTATAATCATTTGTATATTCACATTTTTTTTAGTAAACATTAGTAAGTAATATATCATTTGTTAGAATCATAGATTTAGATTAGTTTATGTCTTAGTTGTTTTTAGGACTTTAGCTAGCTAACGAAGCCAACGCCTTGAAAAATATATAATTTCAGATAATAATCCTCTTCGAGGGTGAAACCTCCTTATACACCACATAAATTTCCCAATTTAATATGATTCCAAATGAAAATGTCTCCTTGGTATATATTGGAGACTAGGAGGTACAATTACAACTAATGGACCCAAGCAGACATAAATAAAATAGCATTACTAATGTAATATTCCCCAATTAAGGGGTAATGTGCCACTATTTAGGGCTTAACATTGACGTGGGGGCAATCAATTTGTATGTAAGATATAAGGGATGGAATTTGTTTATGATCCGATGAAAAAGAAGGTGTGTCTACAGTTTTAAGAATACTATGAGATTAGTTTTCTTTCAATTCTAATTGTACCTTCACATATAGGTAAATTTTGGGAAAAATTATTTATTTCAGGGATAAACCTTGATAAAATTTGTCACACGAAATATGATATTAGAGATAAATTTACTAGGATTAACCTATAAATACTTTTTCAATTAAACTAAAGAAACATAATTAATCTTTTCTTGACTTGTTTTGAAAATATTCTTCTAAGTTTTTAGTGTTAGGCTAAGTTTGATCATTTCTACAAGGATTAATATGATTGAGAATAAAGAAAGAATATTATTCATAGGAAGAACTAGAGAGAGAGAGAGAGAGAAAATATATCAAAATTTCTAAACATCTCAATCTGAAAAAAAATAATTCACATGAGTTTCTGTGTACATACAAGACTTGTGATTTGCTTTGTCCTGCAGTCATATTCTAATTGTTTTTATTTTCTTGTAATTCTTGATTTATTTTCGTATCAGAGATGATCTTATATCCAATTAGAATGATGTTTCAGATCGTCTTTTCCCCGCTTCTCCAATATTTTCAACAGATGATGAAACTATCTTTAATTCGTGGGAAATATCCCTCATGCCTGTTATAATCGGGATTTTCATTTTTTACTAAACAATAAGAAATAAGAGGAGTTATTACCTGATTTCCTTTGAATTTTTGAAAAACGGATTGCATTTATTCATCACCTAATTCCAGAGAGTTTGAAGAAGGGAAAATATGAGTGGTGAACGTGATGGCTGTGAATGCATTAATTGTGCAATCTTTACTCTCTGGGAAAAGGTTTAGGAGCAGTCATAAAGGATTCAAGAGCTCCAAAATCAGAATTTTCATCTTCATCAGCATATTCAATCTTAGGAACTACGACATCAAGAGGAAATGACAATTGTAACAAGAGTTGTGAGTCAAAACATAGTTCATTTAAGTTCTCATCACCAACAATTGAGAATTTTGCACATACGACAATCAGCCATGAACATTCCTACAGAATCAGATGGGTCTCGAGTTTATTCAACATCATCTCCTTTTCTTGAAGAATGTTCACCTCCAGCAGATCATCAAAATGTTGAAGAATCACGATCATTGGCCCTTCAAGAATTACAATAGTTAGATGATTATGTGGAAGTAAAGGAAGTAAAACACAAGGAACACATATTTCATATCAATGGTCATTAGAAGTCTTCCATATCTACTTTGTTTTTTATTTTTTGAAACTGTGAAAATTTTGACAAGGCCAAAAAGGGAGATAGGTAGTCATTTGTACAAAATATCAAGTTTTGAACATATAATGTTATTATATGTTCAAATACTGTTATTATGTTTTGATGGTCCTATTCTCTAAAATTTTCAACTACTTTTGGAGGAGTATTTTTTAATTAACTATTGAGTGATTTTTATTTTTGAAAAGTAAAAATTGATTTATCTTTTGTAGAAAAAATATATTTTCTTTTTATTTTTCTTGAAATAAATCGAAACCATTATTTTCTTGAAAATATCTACACAAATTTATCATTCAAAAGTACTTAAATAACTTATGAAAAAGAAAAAGAAATAAAAAAATTTCCAATGTAAATCCATTCCAATTGGGTATATACAATGGAAACCAAAAAGTAAACTATTACATCAAATGTTTTAAAAAATGCCCATTGATAGAGGCCTCGATAATTTCTCCATTTAAATTTTCAAGAGAGAATGAATTTCTCCCTTTAGCTTCTACAATTTTGAAAGGACCAAACTAGAGATGGTCAAATTTGTCATGTTTCTCATTGTCTTATTTTCTAGCCTCCCACTTCATGACTAAATCTCTAGGAAGAAACTCCTTGTATTTGGATTTCTTATCAAATATGGCCTTCATATTGTCTTGGTATTTATGAATCCTATCATCCACTTCTCTTTTGTTCTGCTGGACTTCAATTATTTTATTTATTCTTCTTTTCAAATCAATTGGCTCTTCATTAGCATCATGCCATAGTTTTATCAAATCAAGAGAAATATTAATAGGAACAATAACATATATGCCATAAACTAATTGGAAAGGAGACATACCTATATATTTCTTGGCACCGATTATATTTTCCCATAGAGCATATTTTAAATGTATATGCCAAGATTTTTTATTTTCTGTCAAATATTTATCAATTATCGTCATTAAACTTTTATTAGATGACTCTGCCAGCCCATTTCCCTGAGGATAGTAAGTTGTGGAATGACCCAAAATAATATTATATTTTTTGTTTTTTTTATCATAGAAATAAATTTGAAAGCTTGTGCATTATCTGTGACTAATTTTCTCGGACAACCAAACCTTGCAAGAATGTTCTCTTCCAGAAAATTTATTACTACTAAATGTGTAGCATTCCAAGTTGGAATAGCTTCTACCCATTTAGTAAAGTAATCAATAGGAGTTAAAATCCATCTATCTTGGGCACTTGATTGTGGATGAATCTCTTTGATGAAATCTAGGCCCCATTGTTGGAAAGGAGCTTCACCTTTAACATGAACTAAACGTAAGGCGGAGATATTTTTCTTTCCAAAAAAAAGTTGGCATGAGTTTCAAGATCTGACCCTTGCATTTACATCAGTGAATAACCTTTGCCAATAATAGCCTTCCCTTAAAATTTTATAAGTTCTTTCTCTCCAAGAATGGTTTCCTCCACATACCCCTTTATGAAATTAATCAATGACACCTTATGTTTCAGTTTATGTAAGACATCATAATAAGAAACACAAAGGGTCCTTCCAGTATAACTTAACATTGATAATGAAATATTTGATCACTTGTAATTTTATGTTTCTTGCCTTGGAAGGAGTCATGTCAACATGACAATGAAGATTGAGAAGGTATCAAACTATATTGTTATACCAATAAGAGGAAGAAAATTTGTCATCAATCTAAATTGTCGGCATTTGATCATCAATTTCTTCAATGTGTGGGAGAGAATTTTCAGAGTCAAAATGATTTATTCCCAGGGCTTTGAAATTAGATTCAACCAGTAATTTTTCCAGACCCTGTCCTTTTACCAATTTGGCACTATGAACTGGATGTAGCAGATGAAACAAGATTGAATGCCTCCAACTAAGCCCTAGTCTAGTTTACGAGACACCAACTGAAGTTTCAGATACAATAGGTACCTCTTTTGGCGATTGTGTTTTGTCTAAGGGTTGATTGAACTAGATACACATGTTACATATTTTTTGTGTTGCAATCTATTACATGTTTTCTGCATTGCAAACTCTTTGCACCAATTAAACCCCACAACATGGGTATCCAAAACCATGGAAATTTTCAAGTTTGTTATATTATACCAAAAAGATCATCTTGCAGTTTACTCTGGCAATAGTAACCTTATCGACTATATGTTTGTTGATGCTACAAATTATGCGCTACGAACCCTCTATTTTCTGCTAAGATCAAACCCTCCTCAACTGAGTTCCATTTAGGTATGAGGTTTTAACCTTTAAAAATTATTTTCCTCCTCAAACATGGGAATTCTTGCAAGCCTGTCATAAAAATCTAGTCCAACTTGCGTTGTGAACTCAACATTGCACTGTGAACCCTATGTTTTAACCATATTTTCTTTGATTTTTTCATGTTTGTAGCCTCATCCAAGTTGGAATTATGTTATTCTTTTCTCACCTCCTACTTGCAGGATGTTAATCCTCACATTGTTACTTTGGATAAAAAATTTAGTCAAGTAAACCCTAATTTGTGCGAGTTTTATTATCAAACCCTAATTTTCTTGTTTTTATTATATATCTGATAACAAACTATTATAAGAGGGTAAAGGGAGTTTCCAAAATAGTCATCATGGATAGTCAACAAGGTAAGAAGATTCACAAAGGGGGAGAGATTGTTAGAGCTGAACCACATGACATGCAACTCATCAATTCTAAACCATTTTTCAAGGAAGAATTCCAGAGGATGGGTTGCCTGAATTTTTGTGAGAAAATTCAAAGAGAACCTCCTAAGGTAGATAAAAAAATTATGCTCAATTTCAGTGGGACAAAGACTAAGGTGGGGTTGTTGGATTTTGAAGTCTCTGAGAAATCTATTTCTGTAGCCACAAAGATACATGATTATGGTGAGAAGTGGTTTAAATCCATGTCTTTGAATTCTTCTTTCTCCAAGGAAATACTAAAAATTGAATATCAAGTAGACAACTTATCCAAGGGAGTGTGAAGAAGTCACATCATGGAGTATTTTGACAAAATTCTCAGAGTCATTCAGACATACTTCACGTGTGAAGGAAGGTTCAATATGGTTTACCAATACCATATCAGATTGATACTACACTTTACTCAGAAATATTCCATAAGCCTTCCCTTTTATATTTTCAGGAGTATTGGAAAGATGTTAGATAGAGTCCAAGATAAATCCAAGCAAGTGGATACCAGTTTTTTTCACTCTGGTTTAATCAAGATGTTAGTACTAGAAGAGTTGAAGAAGAAAAAAACTGACTAGAAGGTTTTCCTAGTTGCATCAAGTTTTCAACAAGACATTTCTCACAAACCACAATCCAAAAGACAAACACCTACCCCTGTTGAGAAGACTGTGCACTCAGATTCAAGTAAAAAGAGGAAGATGACCAGAGGTGATAAATCCATTCAGATTATTGATAAAACAGTTGATGGTGGTCCCACACAACCTCTTTACAGAGAAATTTCTCATGTGTCATAACCTATACCTATGGAGATATCATCAATTAAAGTAAGGAGTTTGAAGGGTTAAAAAATTATCTTTTCCCCACATGTTGCTGCAGAAACAATCAAACCGAGAAGACCTTTCACCAGATCAACAACTAAGTAACATATTCCTATGGAAGAGGCTACAATAAAATCCTCAGATCAAAAAAAGGTTAAATCTCATCCTTCTAAGAAACCCATAGAGATTATTGATATCGCACTCCTCCTCATGAAAGAAATCCTACTTTCAAAAGACTCAGGAGTCAACTTAAGGATACAAGAGATGAAAATGAAAATTTGAAGAAGGAAAATATGGAGGCCTAAGCTGAAGGATATGTTAGATTTATATGAGAAGACTATTTATAAAGAAAAACACTTGGCTAAGAGGTATCTACCCCTTCATAAGAAACTTAAGAATGTTTATAAACAAAAGAGATCTTGCCAAGCTTAGATTAGGAGACTGAAAGCAGAATTGAAACCCTTCAAAGAGCAGGTAGAAAAAAGGAATTTGACTATATTGGCTAGAGTGGCTACTAGAAGGAGTACCAAGAAAACATGAATACATGATATTATTTTCACATCAGAATCATTTTTTCCATGCTTCACATTTTGCATATACCTATAACCTGAGTAATGATTTTGGTTTTGAGTTGAGGTTACCACATTCATATGCTTTCTTCAAGGTTAGTTCATGTTTCAATAAGTTTGTAGCAGGCTCTAGAAGGTTTTTTCTCAACTTCTTGTGCATGTTTTAAAGGTTGGAATCATTTTGGAGGTAAAAAGGCACCTACAGTAAAATTTGTAGTGTGTGGACTCATTGGCATTTCAAATTTGTTGTTTTAGGACAGTTTGTAGCATAAGTTCCATGAACTAGGAGTTATGAATATTTTGAGTTGAAAAGGATTGCTAGGTGTTAGGTTGAGCTACAATAAGAATTTAGAAGATTAGTTGCACATCAAAGGACACCTTCCTCAAGGATCTTCCTACAATAAAACAACATACATCAAGTTCTTAATAGTTGTTTTAAATGATGCCAACATTTTCTTGGAAAATAACATTTTGTTTACATTTATGTTGTACACCTAGTGCCATGCCTTTCATAGGCATAGAATCCTATGGGGAAGTTAGGCAGCAAATTTTAAACATGTTTTTGGATATTATTTTATTTAAGATGCATTGTAACTCCGTGAGGAGGTTCAAATGGTTAAACAATGAGGCTCTTATCTTTAGTTTAAAATTGTAACAGAGTTTCCTGATGTATGTATCAGACCCAGGAATATTTAATAGTGAAACATCAGCTTATTTTCCTACTATCACATATGTTTCTATCTCACTTTGATGTTAGTTGTTGGTGAAGGATTCATCATTATGCTTGTTTCGTACTACAGTAAATGATTTATTGTTCATAATTCATGCAAGTATGATCAAAGTGTTCTCTCTTTTTTATTAAGAATTTCTTATTCAATGAGATTTCTTCTATATATGTTTCATAAGTACTTGATGTAAACAAGGATAATTTTAAGGATGGAAATTTATTTTTAAATGTAGAAACCTTGGCGAATCTTATTGTTATAGCAAGATTTTCTTGACCCTATGCAAATTTTCTCAGAAGGTCTTTTCCATTTCCCTATGTAGACTTGAAGTCCCTTTTTGTAGTTCCCATATCTAAAAATAGTATTTTTCCACATATATGCGCCCTAACTATTATACATCATGCATATATGAAGGTTGCACCATTACAACCCACGTACATCAAGTTTTGTGCCCAAAATTAAAAAATGGTGTCGGGTTTCCATGTCACGTTGTGAGATCCATGATCCTTGACCTTCCATATACTAGAAACATTCGGACTCAGCCATTCAATTGCATTTGAAGGCTATAAATGGGCCACATCCTGTTCGACAACACAGGTATTCCAACAGAGGACGAACACCTTCAGTAACCGCTCACATAACCAGATCAAAGATCAACACATCGATGTTTTCACATGGTAAAACCCCTATGGGGAAACATCCATGGCCCTAGCCAACGTGGTCACTTGGAGCAGTTTATTAATGCAAAGAAAAAGATTACAGAGAGATTTTACAAGAGTGTTTCTCACAATCAATAATCGACAAATGACCCTCCATGCTCTTTAAATAGAGATCATGGACCAATCGGGTGTTAAGCCATGGATCAATGGCCGTTAAGATCGAGGAGAGTATGAACCGTCAGATCACTCTATGTCGGGAACATATCGTGACCTTCATATTTCCTAACTCCAAATGCATACTAAAGAAACACACTTTTACCTAATGACACATTAGACCAAGTAGATATTAACTAACTCCTAAGTGTCTAAATATCCTAACATCCCCCCTTAAGAACAACTTGGGATAGGATTGAATGATTTACAATAATTACACAATAGGAGAAGGAAGGAGGCATTAGAGCCTATCCCCCCTTAATGACAGCTTCCTGAACTCCTAACATAGATTGAAGTTTGGAAAACTTCGCTTCTGTAAGAGACTTTGTGAAAATGTCTGCAACTTGATCTTCTGTAGGGCAAAAGAGCACTTCAATAACTTGATCATGAATGAGCTTTCTGACGAAGTGCATGTGTAGCTCGATCTGTTTGCTACGCTGATGTTGAACTGGGTCTTTGGCGAGCTTGATGGCACTTTGATTGTCACACCAAAGTCTAGTCGGATGCTGGTGCTGGAATCCAAACTCTGAAAGGATCTGTCGAAGCCATAGGGCTTCCTGAATTGCATTTACCGTTGTTTGGTACTCTTCTTTTGCTGAAGAAAGTGCAATAGCCTGTTGTTTATTACAGGCCCAAGTGACAGGTCCTGAACCAAGGCTGAAAACATAACCTACAGTAGACTTCCGATCATCGGGGTCGCCATCCCAATCTGAATCAATGAAACCAACCAATAAGGGAGTCCCCCCTGAACTGTAATGTATCCCAAACTGAACAGTACCATGACCATAGCGAAGTATCCTTTTAGTTGCTTTCCAATGGCTTTCATGGGGTGTTTGCATATATCGGGCAACAAGACCAACAAAAAAGGAAAGATCAAAATGGGTATGAGTCAATTATAAGAGGCTACCAACTAACTGACGATACAGGGTGGCATCAACTTCAGGAGAAGTACAAGTTGAAGAAAGCTTGACTCCAGACTGGAAGGGAGAAGGGGTTGGTTTACAATCGTCCATGTGAAAGCGACGAAGAAGGTCACA
>ML826983.1:93741-112978 GCA_009831015.1 Picea engelmannii
TGACCGTCGGATTTCCTAACTACAAATGCATACTAATGCATACTAAAGAAACACACTTTTACCTAACGACATATTAGACCAAGTAGATCTTAACTAACTCCTAAGTGTCTAAATATCCTAACACATCCAAGAAGTGGAAAGAGGAGAAAGAATTCAACTTTGAGAGCAAAGTTACTCTGGAGAAATTACTCACTTCATATTGAATCTGCATCCCTTTATCCTTTTAAGTATAAACACATTGTTGAACCCCAAATCTCTTCCCTACATGATGGAGAACCTCATTGTCTCTCTTATATGATATTTCCTTTGGTGGAGGATTGAAGTGGTGGAAGCCCAGTTGGAAGGGACTTAGTTTCTTGGTTCCAAACGTGTTGACACATAAGTTTGTCATTCTTATATTTTTCTTGATCACATTTTAATAGAAATACTCTTTTATCGTCCAATTAATGTCTTGCAAATATTTGAATACTTATTCCATGGGAATATTTGTTATGAATATTGATGGATTATTCTATTAAATGTGCTAACCTTATATATTATCACCATATGCTTGCATATATTGGTTGTTGAGGACAAGTTTCATGCATATTTCTTTGAGTTGAGTTCTCAACGGTGGACTTTATCGAACATCTGGACGAGGTAGGATCTTTATCTTGTCTTGTTAGAATATTTTTTTATATAACATACTTTATATTAGAGTTGATTTTTGTAGTCATTTTTGTATGTTGTGGTTTACCCCATGCCATAGAGTGATTTTCCTCGTAACATAATTGGTGACCATACTGGGGATAGAATCTTCTTTTAGGGGTTTGGAGTGTTTTTCTCCTTTGATTTCTATCGTTTATATCGAGTTTATTATCGTCTGATTTCTTGAAATCCTATGTTCATTTTGAGTCTATGTTTCTTAGTCTTATCCTTAACCTAGCAGTTTTTTAATACATATATGCGGGTTCTTTCGTGACAGTCGCGTATATACATGATTTTCTCTTGAACAATAACGTACATCATTCTTGTATGTTTGGTTGTTTATTTTGATTTTTGTTGGGTAAGTTTTGATGGTTGTTGAGTCTTCTTAGGCCTCTGTTATGACTGTTAAGTGCCTGCAGAGTGATAGGAAACCTTTCTTTGGTTGAATTTTTAGACGGTTCCTTTCTCATCATCCTTTTCATTGATCATCCTTTCATTTTTGAATGGGTGTTTGATTCTTGATATCCTACTTGGTTTGTCTCTGTTTACATACAATATAATCTTTATATCAAGTTGTTGTTCATTCCTTGCATTTTCATTCTTTTATATTGAAAATACAAAAATAATAAACATTTTTCATTGTTGGCATTCAATCTTTTGGGTTCTTATCGTTGATCTTAGCGCATGTATGGAAATATTGCATCTTATTTTAAAATTGCATAATTAAATTGAAAATTGCATTTTGAAAAGCTTATAATTTATTGGGAATTGAAGTCAGGACTTTGCATTTTATTCATATTCATTTATTTTACTTGTTGAGTCATAACATCATCAGTTTCATGACCGCACCTTTTTGAGTAAGCAAAGCCACTAAAAGAAATGTTGATAAATTTAAAATTGATTAGAAATGATTTTATTTTTAGGGTGCACAAACTAGCTTAGGATTTAGAGCCTTGGAATAGGATTTTGTGAGTAAACTTCTCTAAGCCTATTAAAATCAACATATGTGTCTAACTAAGGGAGTGATGAAATCCATTGTATAATTGGTGACATTAAGAGGCTCTGATTATAATAGAGTTAAGCGTGAGGTCATGTGAAGTTGGTGGAGGGGATATCCCCCCAATACCTTCTTAGAGTCATATATATTTCTAAATATCTATTCATATATGGGGATCTTTCTAGTACCTCTACCTCTGTGAGAGGCGGTGATTTCAAGATTTTGCGCTTTGTTACCCTGCCCATATGGTAGACCTGACTTATGACTGTTCTCTTACACATCAGTTATATCGTTGTTTCTTAGTTCCTTGACATAGGTACCACATAGGTTACTTGTAGGGGTTATTCTGTAGGTACCCTGGGTCAGATAAGGGTCAAACAACACATAGCCTTTATGGAGGATTACCTCTCCGGGGGGATCTGACTGACTGGTTTTTAAGCCGAAGAGGTCCCTTATAAATGATTTGGATACCTTCGATCTTTTGCAGGGAGTCTCAGGACAATCTTAGGAAAGGCATACCTACTTTAGGGAGGGAGGCCCCTTTTAGCCACTTTATCATGTCTGTGTGCTTATTGGACTTTTGTTTATTTTGGTGTGCTCTTTGATTACTAGTTGGCCTTAGGATTTTTTTTTATATCTCAAGTCTTGATTCATCATCGAGCTAGACCATATTCCCCGCAGTTCTCTCCATTTGTTACAATTATCACCGCATATTGAGTCTTTTCCTTATAAAAGGTGTAAATTTATCAAACGTGGTACATACACCTCCATCTACCAGACTTGTGATCATACAAGGATGAGTACTGAATCAAGTCAAAAGTATATTGGGAGTCCTTCGACTCCTGTACCCACTATAGTTAACAATACTCCTTTGACACCTTCAACCACAATGGTTGTAGTGTCATAATTTCCCATCATCACTCCTATCTGACTTATAGTGAATACTCAACCTATAGTCACAAACCCTTTTGGGTCCCTTTGTCACTCATCAGGCTACAATATTCAGTCCATCCCTATGGCCTGTAGCTCTTTTTCTTATGGTATGTTGAATTTCACATCACAATTTTAATCCTCCATCCCAACATCTAATCTAAATACTAGTATTGGAATTGGGGGAATGGCTCCTCCACATACTCCATTTTCATTTGGAAGTGCTCATATTCTGAAAATGACTCCTACGATTGAAGCCCTTCCTCCTTTTCACCCCAGGTCTAATCATGTTCTTAATTCTCCTAGATGGAGTGGTCAATATGGTGGACAATCTACTGCTTATGTTCTATCATTTACACCTACATCCTCTGCACCAATTACAACCAACACATTTGGTGTGATGAATCCACCTCTATCCTATGGATTACACCTGGAGGAGGTCAGTTTCATACCTTGGGCAATCCCCAACCTGGAGCTACTCCAGCTGGGGAAAATTTTTACAAACCTCATCATAACATTCCTAATGGAATGGTGCCCAAACAAGCCTTCATGAATAATTTTGGAGGAGGTTCTTACAATATAGGAAAGGGCCATGGTGCATACCAAAACCCTAGATGGGTTGTGATTCCCCAACAACAATCTTTCCTGGGATCTTGGGGCCATATGCTGCAACCCCGTCTCCCTTTTTTGGCCACACTAAATTTTCTATACGTGTCTACATTAATGAATGACCCTATGCATCATGGTCTAACATGGCCCCCCATCCCCACCAAGCTTCATTGGAATATTTTGAAATTCGAAGGCAATATTGGTGAGGATCATGGTGATCACATCACTACTTTTCATCTTTGGTTCTCTTATAATTCCCTTAATGACAATTCTATTTGGTTAAGATTGTTTCAATGCACCCTCACGGGGGTTGCAGCAAAATGGTACATAGAGATACCAGGGGGGGTGTATGAAACTTTTAATCAAATGGTTTTAGTCTTCATCAACCACTTCCAATTTCTAGTTCGTTATGATGTCGACATAGAACTTTTTTCAGCCTTCCACCAGGACAAATCCACCCATATAGATTGGATCACATCCAAGAGTGGCATAGATAGAAGAGGTTGATCAAGGCCTACATACCTCTGGAATTCCTTCTAGAGTTGTTCCTTAAGTCTCTACAACCTTATGTTTCGAAGGATGTTTCTAGATCTGGAATTACATCTAAGGAAGAAGTGATTTATAAATCCCAATAGTTAGATCTTATATATGCTCAGTTTGGGATGTTATACAAAATTCTTCTAGATGCACTGAGGTCAAACTATGACCCTAGACAAAAGCTCGGTCCTCATGCCGATGGAATTGTAGGATCCAAAAATGTGAAATATGCAGACTTGGTGATAAGATAGTTGAAAGAGTTATCTCTAAACCAGTCTGTAGGAGGGAAATATATGTTTTTGTCCACCACTCCCACTGAGTCAGTGGATGTACATTATGTGCAATCGTTGACCAACCTGAATGGTAACCAACAACCATGAGGGAATAAAAAAAAAAAAATGTGATAAAAATTGTAAGGGTGGGAGGAATAATAATAAACCCAAGGAAAACAGTAATAATGAGAAGTCAAATAATATTGTTGGTGAGGGAACGAAAGAAAGGCGAAAGGTGAAGTTTTCCTACAAGCTTTGTACAGATGATCACCTTACCCACTTGTGCCCCAAACTTGCAGAAGATATGAGGATTTTATCTCTACCACCCGTTGTGTTGACTAATCCTCTTCCACATAATCAAAACATTTCCTCAAGCTTGCCAAATTCTAGAAATGCAGGGAGTGGAAGTAAAAACCTAGCAGTGCAAGATGGTGACCGTTTATGCATCAATATGGCTAATTCTAAGGTTAATGTGGCCACTCGGTCTCGCGATTACAGTTCTTCATAGACTATACATGGTCTAGAGTCTCCCCATTCTCTAGAGATGCCTTTACAGATCAAAAAACTAGATCCCCCGCCTCATATTCTGAAAGGAGTACTCAAGCACTCTACCCACAACCCTATTTCTAGAACCACCCATAATTACTCTATTGTTGAGGATCTGGGTCAAACCCCTTGCGTGATGTCATCTCTGGAGGTACTCCAGATGTGTCCTTCATAGAGGAATTCCTTGTTATCCGTGTTAGGATCTCTATATCCATGTGGCCCTAAGGTTATCAAGTTGGACATCAAAGATGTGAAGCCTCACTTGCCCTACCATGTGGAATTCCAAATCCAAGTGGGTTACTCGAACTTGTATAACATCAAACGTACTTTTATTGATGAAGGAAATGCAACATGTGTGATTTCCCTTGTCTGTTGGAAATCCCTCGGCTCTCCAACCCTCCCTAAATCTCTGACCATGTTGATTGCTTTTGACAGTCATTCTTTCCACCCTCACGGTATTCTTCCTACCTTTTTGGTGCAGTTAGGTGGGAAGATGGTGGAGGTGGATGTCGAGGTGGTTGATGTGCCCCTCGACTATAACTTGTTACTAGGACGTAATTGGACTTATTCTATTATTGTAATTGTATCATCTGTATTCCATACTCTGTGCTTTCCTCACGATGGGAAGATCATGAAAATCAACTAATTTTCCTTTGCGTAATCTTTCCCCAATGCATCGGTTGGATTGTCGATCCCCTTGATCAAAAATTCTCAGTTGGAAATTAAGAATATTGGTGTCAAAATGTATTCATCCCTTATGGATACCTATTATTTCATGGCACTGATTCATCATATCTATGCCTTGTCTAGTAGGTCCAATTCATCATTGAGGTTGGTTCCTTTCCACACTTCGTATTTTAACGATCCTTGGACCCTAGCTTCCTCGACTGCATCTTCTGAAGGTTAGTCACATACCGGAATGGCTATGCCACTATCGAAAAAAGAGATAGCGTATCAGGTTGTTCTTGACTCTTCTACTAATATGGACCCTATCACCTCGCAAATGGATGAGTAGGATCCTGTTCTCAAGCCCGTATGGGCCACTTCATCATATTTTTCACATGACTTCCTCAATGATACTTTACCCTCAAATGAATTAATCATAGAGGCCATGAATGGTTCTAACAGGCCATGGAATGATATGCACCATCGCTCTTATTTTCTCCCAGAGATTTCTAGGATCAAACAAGATGATTTTAGATCTACCTTGAGAAGGTTGGTTAGCCAGGTCATAGTTCCACTTGATACACATGAAATTTATGTTGAAGGAAAAATTGTGAGTATCTCTCCTACCATCACGATCAATATCTCTCGTATTACTG
The DNA here is from genome assembly GCA_009831015.1 of Picea engelmannii. Taxonomy (NCBI): domain Eukaryota; kingdom Viridiplantae; phylum Streptophyta; class Pinopsida; order Pinales; family Pinaceae; genus Picea; species Picea engelmannii. The sequence continues at coordinate 99,642 of ML826983.1, forward strand.
GTAAGGTTGAAAATATATACATCAATGCATATTGTTCGCCATAAGAAATTATGATCTACACCAAGCTCTTCAAATAATTCCACGATGTATTCACTTGTTCATAAGAAGGGATGCCAGGAATCGACCCTTGAATTGTCTAACTTGAGATTAAAACCTACCTGGATGCTAGACATGTTCGGAAATGACTTAGAGTTTTCAATATTAGGAAGGCCCCTTCTATTAAGGTTGAGGTAGAACAATTTCTTAACGTTGGCTTTATCTACCCAGTTCCCTTGACTAAATGGGTATCCTATCCCGTTCCTGTGAATAAAAAGAAAGGAACCATATGTGTATGCATGGATTTTCAAGACCTGAATAAATCCTATCCTAAATACAACTTCCTAACACCGTTCATTGATCAAATTCTCGATGAGTGTGCAAGAAGAGAAGTTTTTTCTTTGATGGACAAATTTTCAAGGTATAACCAAATTCATATTAAGAATGAGGACAAACATAAGTCGACATTTATTTGTCCTTGGGGTGCTTTCTCATACCGAAAAATTCCTTTCAGCCTTAAAATGTCAGAGAAACCTTCCAACGAGCTATGAACTTTACTTTTCATGATATCAAGCATATATTCGAAGCCTATCTCAGTGATCTTGCTGCTAACTCCCATAAGAGAGTGGATCACTCTACCCACCTTCGTCTTGTTTTTGAAAGATGACGCCATTACCACATTCGTTTGAACCCTCATAAATGAATATTTTTTGTTAAGTCAGGTCATCTTCTAGGATTCTTAGTCTCTAAGACTGGTATCATGGTGGATCCATTAAAGGTTGAGGCAATACTTCGATTGCCTCCCCCACGCACTATCCATCAGCTTCAAGGTTTACAGTGGAAAGGCAACTTTTTATGATGGTTTATAGTAAACTATGCCAATATTACTAACGGTTTCATGTGTCTCTTAAAGAAGGACACTCCTTCTATTTGGAATGAGCAAGCCCAAGAATCCTTATATGCTTTGAAGAAATCCTTCATATCTACGCCTCTACTGAAGCCTATGGACTACAGTAAAGATTACTTGTTGTATGTCTCTGCGTACGAAGGGACGATTAGTATGGTATTTGTTCAGGAGGATGATGAGCTCCGTGAGCATGTCATTTTCTATATTAGTAGAAACCTAGTCATCCCTGAACTCAAATATTCTCATGTTGAGAAGTTATCTTTGGCTTTCTCTCACATAGTTCAACGATTACGACACTATATATTTCTTTGCAAAACTACCGTGGTTTCCGATCTTACAATAATTTGAACTTGATTTTGCTTCCGTGAAAACCAATAAATTGCTAGTTTTTGCAAAGTCAATATCTGACTTCCCTCGGTTAGATTAGGATGTTATTCATGTTTATTCATTTTCAAATGAACACATTTTTCATGTCTCGTTGTCAGACCCATGGTATGGAGATATTGTGGTCTATCTTCAAACTTTGAAGTTCCCTCAACATCTCATGAGAGATGACCGATGATGTATATGATACTAAGCTAAACAATACTTCATCTTCGGTGACACTTTGTATCGTTGAGGAGTAGAAAACATATTGCATCATTTCTTGACTCACGAAGAAGTTGAGTCTGTTCTAAACAACTGCCATAGTGGGGCTTGTGGTGGTAATATATTTGGGCTTGCGACAACCCAAAAAAAATTGCGAGTCAATTATTTTTGTGAATGTTTTTCTAAAGATTATGTTGAAGTGGTTAAGAAGTGTCACCCCTGCTAGGTGTTCACTCAAAATATTCTCTCGCATCCATCCCCTATTCATCCAATCATTACCATCAGTCCCTTCACGAAGTGGGGGTTGGATTTTGTGGATTGCAACCCAACTTCGGCTAGGGGATGTCAACACATTGTCGTGGTCGTAGACTACTTTACCAAGTGAGTTGAGGCCATGCCTACAGTTAAATACAATAGTAAGACTACTGCATTCTTCGTGTTCAATCAAATTATATCCAGGTTCGGAATCCTGAGTGATATTGTCATTGATTATGGAAGTCACTTTAAGAACAAAATTATGAAAGAATTTGCATCAAAACTGGGGTTTAAACATGGTCATTATTCCCCTTACTATCCCTAGGAAAATGGACAAGTAGAGGCCATGAACAAGTCTCTCAAGACCATTTTGCATAAAACCGTCAACTAGAGAAAATATGACTGACATATCATGTTTTATCCAACACTTTGGACATACTGAACCTCGGTTAAGACTTCCACTATTTTTTCTCCTTTCTAGTTAGTGCATGGTGTGGAGTAGATCCTACCTATTGAATGTGAAATCCCTTCTCTTCTATTGGTAGTTATCCTCTTACCCGACACTTCCATTCTTGAACAACACCTCGTACTTGTAGAGATTCTATATTAGCAGTGTTGAGACACCTCCATGGCTATTGAAGTGAATAAACAATGTGTCAAGGTCCAATATGATAAGTATGTCTATCCTCGACAGTACGTTGAGGGTGACTTGATCCTTCTGTATGACCAAGACAAAGAACCACTGGGGGTAGACATGTTCAAACCCATGTGGCATGGTCCCTATATCGTGTGACATGTATTAGAAAAAGGAGCTTATGAATTAGAATATTTTGAAGGGAATATGTTGGTTGAGCCCAGGACTAAGCTCTACTTGAAAATATATTATGCTTTATCCCAATATTGGGCGTAACCCTTTGTATAATAATGTATTTTAGTGTATATATATTTCCCCCCTTTGTTCATCTTCAACTTTCTTATCGATTTTTCCATTGGTTGGTAGATCTCAACAAAGTCTTCGGTCTACTTAGGATTCGTAGACGAGGAAATATCGGGAGCTCGACCGAATATACCACTCCAGAGGATGAGAACGAGACCCCCCAAATCAAAGAAACCCTCCCAGAAACCAGTGGAACCAACCCCGAATCACCAGTCCCCAAAGTGTCTTTTATACCAGTGGTAAATTCTATAATACCTTCTTATTGTTGGATTACTGAGAGGGGGGTGAACCAATAATATATCAATTTAGTCCTTTTTCACCATAAAATGCAAGTGTTATATCAATATATAATTATCATCCAATAGTTGCAGAGTAAATAAACAATGAACAAATGAACAATCACACACATACACAGTACACCCGTGTTTTACGTGCAAAATCAAAGCGGGAGAAAACCACGAAATTCTTTTTCTTATATGTCTTTAAGAATTACATTCATTGGAAGCACCAACTTCCTTTGTTTTCTAGCTGCAACTGGAAGGAGGCTCCAAACCCCTAGTTTCTCAGTCTACAACCTAAGGGAATCTCCAACTCCCCAATTCTATGGCTACAACTAGAAGGAGGCTACAACCCCCTATGTTCTCCGGCTACAAACGGAAGGTGGATACAACCACCTCTCCTTTCCCTGTCCAACCGCCCTCACATATAAGTAGAATTATGGAACCATTTTCACACTATAACTGTGAGATATACTGCTATAAACATGTACCAATCAACCTGCACCAAACAACCTATACCAATAACCTGAACCATGCATCAACCATGCATCAACTTGTACCTCAACCTGTAATCAACCTGTACCATAAACAAGTGCATCAACCATGCACCAAATTGTACCATAAACAAATGCATCAACCATGCACCAACTTGTACCTCAACGTGTACCATGAACAAGTGCATCAACCATGCACCAAACCTATAAGAATAACCTGTCACAATAGCCTATCCAAACAACCTATCACAACAACCTATCTCATCAATATTATCAACCAAATCATATCTACTCACTAAGATCAATCACCAAGACAACTCTCAAAGATGTTCATCAGCCAAGTATAACACAACAACTCATAATCATCACCAAGATCAATTTGTGCTTCTAATAATATACCTATACAAGTATGCTACGTCATCCATAAACCACGTGTCAACAATACTACTAACAAGTGCCTCCAACCATGTACCAAGTATGTACCAATCATGTATCAAATAATCATCAACTATGACTCATCAATGTGTACCATCATCATCAACTATACACCTCACGTATGTGCCAACTCATCAACTACTTGTCTCAACCATGTACCCAACATGTACCTCAACAAAAAGCCCTCATGAATTTCATCATCAAAATCTAATTTGTAACTTTGTAATAGACCTGGTGTATATGATCACATACATGCAAACATTCCTTAACTTTAACAACAACAACAGACTAGCATTTGTTGGAGAAATTTCTATTTTCGACACACCAGTTCAGTGGGAGTTAACTGACTAGTTCTATTTTAGACTTTCTATTTTTACCATCACTATTATGCATGCATGCACTCCTAAGGAAAGGTAACTGCTTGATTTCTTTTATTAATTATGGAATTTGTTTCTCTATATATGAGTGTATTCCACTCATTCATTGTATCATATTGATCATGATCTATGTATCAATCATCATCTCATTGGAGTAGTGTGAATATATTTTATCATTCTTCCATATTGAATCTCTCTTCCTTTCTTGATAAGATTTGTTTGTGCATGCTTTAGCTAGATCTCCTATGCAGTTTTTCATGAAACACTGACATGGTATTAGAGTTATTCTACTTGGAGCAAGCCATACAATCCAAAGAATAAGGAAAATCGGAGTTTCAGCTAGATAAATTCGTGGTCATACATTTCAGCAGTTATTCCTCCCAAAATATTACGTTTTTTAGGAAACGACCCATGTGGAAAGTAAATAAACCCATTTTGGAAGTGGGGTTTAGACTGTTTGGAAATATGCTTCATTGTTTTCTCAGAAAGTAAGCCACAAGATAGCCTTCAGAAACTGATACGAATCTGTGGTCGTACCTTTCAGCAGTGATTGCTCCCAAAATATTTTGTTTTTGAGGAAATAACCCATGTTAGAAGTTAATCGACCCATTCTACAAGTGGGTTTTCAATCGTTTGCCGAGATTCCTCACTGTTTGATCAGAAAGTAAGTTAGAAGATCATCTCTTGAAACTAATGTGAATTTTCACTTAAAGTGCCCTTTCTGTCGTGATTTCTTAATTTTTCACTTGCAGATTGAAAGTAAATTTGTAGGGGGTCTTAGAAACAATGGGAGAGATGGATAGGAAAACTATTATACAGTCAAAATTGGTGGTAATCCTCACACCATAAAATTATTTTTATTAGAATCCCAAGGAAGAATTCCAACTCAGAAGGAAAGGACTGTATAATTTGACCATGGTGACAAAAACAGAACCTACATCAGTGATTGAGAAGATGAGATCGATGAACCATAAGGATGAGGCCACAAGACTACTTCTTGAGTTAATATCCACTGATTTATGATTTGATGTTGTTGCATGAAAGACTCCAAACGAGATCCGGACCACCCTGGAAGGATTCTTTGGAAAGCATGATGAGTTGTGAGGTCATATGCTTGAGGTAGAGTTGAATACCTTAGACTCTAAAAGTTTTGATAATATACAGGATTTCTTTACTATATTTAAATCTTTGATTTTGAGCTTGAGTGAATGTGGTATTGACAAGTCTACACAAGAGAAACAACTTATTCCAACAATCTTGGCAAATCTAGGACTAGAATACACTGTATATGTCTCCAATTTCCATTTTGGCAGATGTCTTTTTGGAACAAATTGGAAAATGCCTACGTTGTCTTAGTTCATTGATTCTCTTACACAATAGTAGACAAAACTTAGATAGATGGGCCTCCTGAAAGATCCCAAATCACATGCACTCACCATGCATGATGGAAAAGGGTCATCCAAACAAAACGTGAAGGAGGGATATTCCAAACCCTTTAATAATTCTTCAGGTTCCAAAGACTCTTCAGATTCCAAGAAGAAGAATAAAGGAAAGCAATGCACTTACTGCAATAAATTGAATCATGAAGAAACCACATGCATGAAGAAACAAGTCGATCTTATGGCACAAGCACTTCAACAGAACAACCTTGGAAACTTCATTCGAGAGGGAGTCAAGAAGCAGAAGAAAGAAGATCTTTCTCCTAAGAAAGGTAATCATCATGATCTGGTTGCAATTAAGTGCATCCCATCATATGGCAGTGAAAGAGAAATTTTTATCTTCCTTGAGTCCATGCTCAAGACCCCCTATTCTCTTGAGGGATGATACACTAGTAGCAGTAACAGGAGAAGGGAGAGTAGAACTCCACCATTGAAGTTTTGAGAATGTTTTACATGTTCCAAAGCTTTCTATGAATCTGCTCTTAGTTTATCAGATCACTCAAAAAGGTAAAAAGGTTGAATTTACATCAGATTTAGTTTTAGTAATTGGCATGCATAACAATTCCATCACTCAATTGGCGAGGTGGATCACAAGTCAAGGTTGTATAAATTCACTAAGTTTTCTGACGATGAGTCCATTATTCTACTTACACATAAGGAGCAGGGATGATTTTAAGGATGGAAAATTATTTTAAAATGTAGAAACCTTGGTGAATCGTACTAATCCTTCATGTGCCAACTATAAATGTTTGGCAATATTTTTGTAAAAATATTCAAATTTCTAGAGATTTAATATAGTTTTTATAAAATTTTGGCGATTTTTAAGGTAAAATAATTTTATCCTATAGAATTTAGGCGAATCATTTTTAAAATAACGAATCTTGTTTTTGGAAAAACCATGGAAAATTAGCCCATGAGAGAAATTTAGCCCCTAAAATCATCCATGATATTAAGGAGAGTACTTTGCATGCACCTCCAGTGCAACATGCATATACTTTTGTTCTTCCATCATAGATTATTCCATATACTCAGATTCTATACATGGAAATAAGAAGGTAGTACAACCAAATAATAATCCAGCGCTGAAGCTTCAACATATGCCCAAGAAGGCACAAACTACACTTCAGGTAGCAGGCAACCTTGTAGGGAATCCATTGGATTCGAGGATGGCTCAATCTCAGCATGAGGAGCCTTCTCATGTACTTTCAACTTCAGAACTTGCGATGCCCATGCATTGATATATGGTTCAATCTACTGATCCACAGAACTACAATAGGATTGCGGGAAATCCATTATGGAAAGCAGACATGTAGAAGGAGTATGACTCACTCCTACATAACCAGACTTGGAATCTGGTTCCACTTCCACCAGAAAGGAATATTTTTAGGTGAAGATGGGTCCACAAGATCAATTGATACAAGGCTCGACAGGTTTCCAAAGGACTTCATAAGATCCATAAATATTTCTACATCTTCACGAAGACTTTCAGTGAGCAAAAGTTTCATACTTTGTGGGATCGTCTTGTAGTGAAGAACATAGTTGCCTAGCAACTGCCATTTTCTTCTTTTGATAGATTATATTTTGAGGGGGGGGTTTGTTCCCACGTGGTTTTCCCTCTTTCCTCACTTTTATTTAGTGTTCATTAGTTTCATTGTACATGAGTACCTAAAATGGCCTAGTAGTCGGGACTCATTTTTTACTCCATAGTGATGTTTAGGGGGGTGTTGGAGAAATTTCTATTTTCGACACACTAGTTCAGTGAGAGTTAACTGACTAGTTCTATTTTAGACTTTCTATTTTTACCATCACTATTATGCATGCATGCATTCCTAAGGAAAACTATCTGCTTGATTGCTTTTCTTAATTATGGAATGTTTTTCCCTATATATGAGTGTATTCCACTCATTCATTGTATCATATTGATCATCATCTATATATCAATCATCAACTCGTTGGAGTAGTGTGAATATATTTTCTCATTCTTCCATATTGAATCTCTCTTCCTTTCTTGATAAGTTTCTTTTATACATGCTTTAGCTAGATCTCCTGTACAGGTTTCCATGAAACACTGACAACATTTTCATCAAACTTTACTTTAGTCTCACATGACTAGTTTTGGATTAGTCAACAACCCTAACTTGAAATAATCATAACTATGTAACTGTAATGAATAAAGATATAAAAATCATGCACAATGTTATTTAGTGTGTTTATGAAATTCCTCTAGGTGTCACTACTTCAATCCTCTCAGAAAAGGTGTTATAGCAAAAATGGCATACCTTGTTGAATTCTGGCTTATTCTAGAGAGATAACTTGTAGAGCGTTCCCCGCATGGAATATTTGTTGTGTGGATATGAAACTTGTACACATAATAATACAGACTGTACTCTAACCAACACATTTTTTATTACTGAATGTGGATCTGTTATGAAGAATTTATGGCATTTTTACTCGAAACACATGTTTTAGACTCGTTTTAGGACTAGCGAGCAACCCTATTTTCCACGGAGTGTAACTCCAAACATACAACGAACCACAAGATGAAAATTGTACCACAACTAATTGGATATGTTTCCTCAATGGCCTTCCAATTTCACAGTCTGAATCATTCTAGAAAAACATTTATTGCGAAAATGGTGATATGACCTATAAATAATATACCTTAGAAAGCATCATCAAAAGAATTTATTCTCCCTTTGAATTTCAGCCTTATTTACTTCACCTTCCCTTTGAAATTAATCTTAGATATCATTTGGTTACATCATGCACCTATAGATATTCAATATGCTCAAGTGTTATTAAAATGAGATAGTATTTCCTCTTATTTATACTTTCATGTAGCTTTCTCAAGGGGTTACCTTTTAACCATCTTAACCCACTTTCCTTATTTTAGGGTTAACCCACTTCTAATTTATCTATTAACTTTATTATTTAAATAATTTGTTTTGTAATCACTTTGAATTATAGTACACTCATCACTTCACTTTATTATTTACCTTCTAAAATCTCATAAAAGACTTTGACTACTTTGACCTTTTGGGGATTCTAGATGACTCATGAGGGTTCTCCAACTTCACATGGCCATAACTCTCTAACCGTGAAGAGTTATGTGAAATTACACATGCCATTGGAAATGGAATGACATGTAATATCCATATATAATAGTCTTTCCTAAAAATATATCAAAACACATACCATTATCCATCAAACAAACTTGGGTCCATTACCCAAACCTAGGTTCTCCAACTTCACATGGTCATAACTCTCTAACCGTGAGGCGTTATGTGATGTTCCACATACCACCAGAAATAGCATGACATGTAATATACATATAGAAGAGTATTACCTTCAAATAAATTAAAAATCATATTGTTATACATCAAACAAAATTGGGTCCATTACCCAAACCTTTGTGCTACCGGAATTCGCTACTGAATTTTCCCCAAGGGTTTAAATCAATCACTATGGGTTGACATCAATCTAAAATATCACTCTCCAATGGTTGACATCAATGACAAATAACAATTCATACCAACTTTCCATCAACCTAATCCAATTGTCTGACAATCTCCCCTTTTGGCATTGATGGAAACACCAACATTGATGGAAACACTTAGTTATGATAACGTTCATGCTTATACTCCTCATAAATGTTTATATCTATCCCCCTTTAACATCAATGGAAAAGGGTGTCTCCCTTTGGGAATTCTCTCCATAACTGAACTCTCCTTGGGGTTGCTCCCCCTATCTACATGCCTCTTTCTCTCTCTCCAATCATTTCTATCCAGCATCTAATAAATATCTCCCCCTTTGTCATCAATGACAACTGTATATTTCCATCTGGGGATACTCCCCCTAACTCAACTGTCCTTGGGAATACTCCCCCTGACTGAACTCTTCTTGAAACTGATCTCCCAACATGAATTGTCCTCTTTATGGTGCTTCCTCATGTAAATTTAAGACATATAAGATAAGCATTCAAAAACATTCATTTTAGAGTAAACATTACTCTAAGTCTCTGGCTAAGATACTCAAAGGATTGTCGTGGAAGTGGTTTTGTAAATATGTGTGCCACTTGTTATTTTTTTCCCACATATTCAACTCTGATGTTCTTCTATGAAACCCGTTCTCGTAGAAAGTGATACTTGATTGGAATGTGCTTCATTCTGGAGTGCATCATCGGGTTCTTTGAGATACCAATGACACTTGTATTATAACAATAGAATGGAATGGGATCATCATAATCAACCTGTATATATGCCAAATTGTGTTTCATCCATATAACCTAAGTACAACATCCTGATGCTTCAATATACTCTACTTCGGTTTTAGATAAAGATATTGATGATTATTTCTTGCTTAGCCAAGATACTAAACACTCACCTAAGTAGAACATTACTTCATTGGTGATTAATCGGTAATCAATGCAACCTGTCCAATCTTCATCTGTGTAGGCAATATGTGATAGATCCTTTCCTTTTCGATACCATAATCCAAAATCTTATGTTCATTTGAGATATTTGAAAATCCTCTTTACTGTTAAGAGACCTAATTCCTTTTGTGTTGCTTGAAATCATCCCACCTGTCCAGTTGCCTTGATGTAGAGGTTAATGTTTGTGCTTCTTTTCCATATTTCGTAGGGAGTTTTGTCATTGTTGTTTCTGAGAATTACTCCATTTTGAATGTGAATTTTTGTATGCATTGCATATGTCTAAAACATATCTATCAATTTGGAATCCATTATCATTGTTTGAGCCATTTCCTATTTAATTACCATCCATTATGACAGTGTTCTTTTATCTCGGTACCACTCTTTGAACCCATCTATGAAACCATGCTCTCGTCCATACTATCCAAGACTCTACTTGTGCAACTGTCCATAATGTTGACCCATTTATAACTATACTATCATGAAGTCCTAATTAATCCATCAAATTGTACTTCTGCTAACTGACTGCTCTGGATCTGTCTTCTCAAACTCTTCAATCTGCTCGAAGGATGGTTCTTTGGTCTGTCAAAGCTATCGCATAGACTCCCTTTGTCTAATATTCATATTACCTCGGAGTCTCTAAGCCAGATGGCTCAACACAATTCCTTCTTTGATGTGTATTCATCATCATATTCATTAGTAGATTCATCATCATCTTCATTGGTAGATTCATCATCTCTCTAAACTCTGACTTCTTTCTTTCTGTCTATAGATTCATGTTTCACTACAATTCCTGAAAGTACAATCTCTTGAACCGATTCCTTATTTACCTGTCCTTGTTTTCTTTCAGTTATTTTCCAAACCTTTCTGTATCTGACATCTTTCTTTTTCTTTGTAGAATTTTATTCATCTCGTTTTATTGCCAATATTGTAATCTCTAGGACCTGGTCTTTGTTCACATGTTCTTCATGTTTATTTATACATACTTTATTATATCTCATATCAATGTTATCTTTCATGGAAGTATCAACCATGATTCCACAATCACTAGATATGTGTCCATAGTTATGACATTTGTAACATTCAATGTTACATGGGGCCACATATGCACTTCTTGCTTGAACATTTCTTTTATAATCCCTGGAATATGAAACCTTATGTCCAAAATTAGTACAATAAAACAATGACCATAAAATAACTTTTCATACCTAGGGGTGAATGATCTTCTTTGTGGTGTAGTCCTTCTGAATTTCTATCTTGACTGATCATGATCATGATTGAAGCTTCTTTGTGGATTTAACATGAATGATCTTCTTGAAGATGTATCTTTAATAGTTTTCTTGGATTCTGGTTGACCATGACTCCTTCCTTTGAGTATTGTTACATAACTCTTTCTATTTTCTTCATTCTTATTTTCTAGCAACCTTGAGTGGTTCTCTTCATTCTCTATAACTGATGTGGATGTTTCTGTCTCTTCAATGTTTTTGTTGAGCTTGACGATTTTACTTCTCAATGTGACAACTTCTTCTTCAATATTTTCAACCTCTTCTTCTTTCTTCGTTATCTGAGACTTCATGACTTCTTGTGTTATTTTTTCTTCTTCAAGATGAATTTTTAATGTGATTATTTCTTCTTCAAGTCCTTTCTCTTCTTGACCAAAATCTGCCTCAAGTTGGTTTAGATATTTAGTTATTTCCTTAATATGATCCGTGAATATCTTCTTTCTCATTTCCGCTTCTTCCTTCTATGCTTCTATGTTGGCTTCCAAATACTGATTTTGATATTCAAGATTTTCTTCGATATTTATGGATTATTCTAGTTGAGTTATTAAGTTCTCGATGAACTGTTGGGATTCTTCAAAAATCCAAACACTTTCCTTTTGTTTCATCAATTCTTTCTTGAGTGATTTGTTTTCTTCTCTTAGTTCATCTAAAGAACTAATCAATTTTGCTTTCTGTCTCGTTTCCTTCATGGCATTCTATTTCAAGATGTCCACATTTTTCACAATTAAAGAAAAACAACATACCTCTGATGATTATGTACTCTTCATCTTCTGAATCTGTTTGGCATGGTGAACATCATTATTCTTAATCTGGATCTGCATCTTCCTTGGCATTTTCTGAATCTGCGATGGGTGAAGAATATATGTCATGAAACTTATCCCAAATTTCTTTGGCTAATGAAAATTTACCAACCTTTTCTCTTATCGGATTAGGTAATCCTTCGCAAATGAAATCCATTGTTATTTTGTTATTCTTCTTCAATTCCTTTTTGGCTACAGTATTTTCCCTTTTTGAACTATCATATCCTGTAACAAATGATAGCCAAATATAATGTCCCTGTGCTTGTAAAAATGCTTTCATCCTTCTTCTCCACATATCATACTTAACACCATTCTACCCATTAAACATTGGTACTAAATTATCAAAATAATCCATGATCTCCTTCCAGTGGTTAAAATGTTTCCTGAAGGAACTGACTTTGATACCAATTGTTGGATTACTGAGAAGGGGGGGTGAATCAATAATAGAGAAATTTAATCCTTTTTCACCATAAAATGCAAGTGTTATATCAATGTAGCATTATCATCCAATAGTTGCAGAGTAAATAAACAATGAACAAATGAGCAATCACACGCATACATAGTACACCAGTGTTTTACGTGGAAACCCAAAGAAGGAGAAAACCACAGATTTTTTTTTCTTATATGTCTTTAAGAATTACATTCATTGGAAGCACCACCTTCCTTTTTTTTCTAACTACTACTGTAAGGAGGCTCCAACCCCCTAGTTTCTCAAACTACAACCTGAGGGAAGCTCCAACTCCCCAATTCTCTGGCTACAACTAAAAGGAGGCTACAACCCCCTATGTTCTTTGGATACAACTGGAAGATGGATACAACCACCTATCCTTGCCTTGTCCAACCGCTCTAATGTATAAGTAGAATGATGGAACCATTGTCACACTATCACTATGAGATATATTTCTATAAACCTGTACCAATCAACCTGCACCAAAAAACCTATACTAGTAACCTGAACCATGCATCAACCTATACCTCAACATGTAATCAACCTGTACCATAAACAAGTGCATCAACCATGCACAAACCTGTACCTCAACCTATACCATGAACAATTGCATCAACCATGCACCAAACCT
>ML826984.1:11228-23033 GCA_009831015.1 Picea engelmannii
TATCCTGGGAAACCCTCTAGGGGAAGAAAACCCAGCAAAACTTCCTTATTATAGATAGCCAATACAATGCCAAGAGATAACTTAAGCTAATACAGAAGATCCTCTCCCAAAGATGTGCCACTCTCTCTCCTTCTTCTCCAACTGCAACGAAACTTGTCTCTCAATGAGAAAGTGATTTGTGTGTCTAAGTGAGGCGCTAGCCTCCTTATTTATACAAATCTGGCATGTGTGAAGTGTCTCTTCATTGGTAGGGCCGACTTCTCAAAATGGGTGGTTATAACCACCTTTATTATATTTCGGGGCCTCTTGATATATTCTGGGGACGACTTCTTCTTTTTCCTTTTACAATTACATTATGACCAATCCACAAAAGGGGATTTGGTCCTTATACAATAGCCGACATGCTCAATCCACTATGGGGATTGATCCAATGAATAATATATCAAATAATAATAAGAATACACTTTGCAGTTACATTATTTCAACACTCCCCCTTAACAAGAAGGGTATTCTTCAACAACATCAGACGAGAGAGAGAGGACAACATAATCAACATCATCAAGTGGGTGAGAGGACAACATCATCAATATCATCTTGGAATGCTAACTGGAGTATCTATAAATCATCAGAAGTTTTCTTCGTCGGCAACATTGTCATTCTCAAAGGAATGAAATCATCATTTGCATCAATATGTATTAGTATAAAAATGATACATCATCATCATCACAACATGAGGCTGGCTCATCATCATAATACTGGACTAGATTTACGTCACAACTGTAAGGCTAGAAGCACAGTGCTTGTCTTGCTTTACGTCACAGTAGTTAAGCTGGAAGCAAGAATCTCGTCCTTCTTTACGTCACAACAATCAGGCTGGAAGAAGGATACTAGACTGGCTTTATGTCCCAGTTGTCAAGCCGGAAGCTCAGTTCTAGTCTCATATCATCGTCTTGCTTTATGTCAGAACTATCATGTTGGAAGCAAGATAATAGACCAGCTTTACATCACAACTATCAAGCTGGAAGAGCAATACTAGTCTCATCTCATCGTCTTGCTTTACGTCAAAACCATCAGGTTGGAAGCAAGATACTAGACTAGCTTTACCTCACAACTGTCAAGTTGGAAGCACAGTACTAGTCTCATCACATCTTCTTGCTTTACGTCACAACAATAAAGCTGGAAGCAAGATACTCGTCCTTCTTTACGTCACAACAATCAAGCTGGAAGCAGGATACTAGACTGGCTTTACGTCGCAGCTGTCAAGCCGGAAGCACAGTTCTAGTCTCATCGCATCTTCTTGCTTTACGTCACAACAATGAAGCTGGAAGCAAGAGATGTCTCATCACAATAACTACTCCCCCTTTCGAGGAAGGCCCTTTCGGACTATACCAATCTTATCTCGAAAGTGATCAAACCTTACACGAGATAGAGGCTTGGTCAACACATCAACAACCTGTTCATCCGTGCTAATGTACTAGAGCTTTAAGGCTCCTCTCTGCACCATGTCACGGATGTAATGATATCAGATCTCTATGTGCTTCAAACTATTGTGGAATACAGGATTTTCTGTCATCTGTATGCAACTCTGGTTGTCACATAGGATCGTGGTTGCTTCCATCTCTAGGTAATATAGACCGGTCAACAACTTTTGAATCCATATAGCTTCACAGCTGGAAGAAAATGCAACAATGTATTCTGCAACTGTGTTGAGAGCAATGCTGGATTGCTTTCTACTCTGCTATGAGATCATGGCTGATCCCAAACTAAAACAACATCCTGAAGTGTTTTTCCTGTCAAAAACACTTCCTAATCTGCATCAGTATATCCACTCAATGTGAAATCATGATCTCCATCATAGTTGAGACCACAATCTATTGTACCCTTAAGGTACCTCATCACATGTTTTGCAGCCACTAGGTGAACATGTCTTGGTTCTACCAGAAAATGACTCAAGTTTTTCATGGAAAAATAAATTTCTGGTCTGGTGTTCATCACGTACATCAACGATCCAATAATCTTTTTGTACAGCGTGGCATCAATCAATTCTGACGAAGTGTCGACTAGAAGCTTCAGCTTCACTTCCATGGGTGTATTCATGGACTTGCATTCTAACATGTCGAATCTCTTCAGGAGTTTGACTAAATACTTCCCTTGATTAAGGAAGATCCTCTCTGGACTCTACCATACCTCAAGACCTAAGAAATAGTGCATTAGGCCAAGATCTTTCATCTCAAATTCTGAAGCGAGTCTCTTCTTACATTTAGTGATGAGATTTTATTCTCTAGTTAAGAATAAGTCATCCACATACAGTAATAGTATTACTTGCTCATCATTCATAACCTTGAAGTAGAGGTTAGAATCTACTTTACTCTTGGTAAATCCCAAGCTCGTCAGAAAGCTGTCTATTCGGCCATACAAAGCTCTAGGAGCTTGCTTCAATCCGTACAATGCTTTCTTCAACCTGCAGACATGAGACTTCTTGTCTTCAACTTCAAATCCTTGAGGTTGCTCTATATACACTTCCTCTTCGATGACACCATTTAGGAAAGTTGTCTTTATGTCCATCTGCTGCAGTTTCCACTTCATCTTAGCCGCAAGGGCTATGATGGTTCTGATCGAAGTGTATCTGGCTACAAGAGCGAATGTCTCTTCATAGTCAATGCCTTCTTTTTGAGAAAAGCCACGAGCTACAAATATTTCTTTATACTTCTCAATACTTCCATCAACAACATGTTTTATTTTGAAGAGCCATTTGGAGGACACCACATCTTTACTCTTCGGTCTGGGAACCATTTCCCATACTTCGTTCTTTATTATGGATTGGTATTCCTCTGTCATGGAATCTGCCCATTCTTTCCTCTGAATGGCTTATTCAAAGCAGGTAGGCTCCTCTTCTAGGAGGTCACACATCAAATCCATACAACTGGAGAATGGATTTGGTATTTTCACCTGTCTCGTGGTTCCTTGGGGAACACCATACTTCTCTCCATCTTGAATAAGCTCTCTAGCCCAAGATGGCTTCCTTTTATGGAGGATCGTCATCTGAGGAGATTCTTGAACTTCTGATATATCATGGTCTTATCGAATTTCCTCATCAGGGGAAGTTACAACTTCCCTCACTAGTTCTGTGGCTTTGGGAACCTCCCTCACCACAGTTCTGGTGATTACGGGTTCCTCTTCATATACTTCTTCAAGCTGGCATATTCTTGATTTCTTGAGCACTGCATCTTCATCAAAGGTCACATCCCTGCTGATCTCAATTTGATGGTGACCTGGTATATAGATTCTGAAGGCCTTTGAGACCTCACAGTATCCCACAAATATTCCCTTATTTCCTAAAGGTTCCATCTTGTTTCTCTTTTTTTTCGGTATATGAATAAATACTGGGCAGCAAAATATTTTGAGATGGCTTACCTCTGGTTTCTTTTCGGTGAACATCTCTTCCGGGGTCTTGAGCCCAAGTGCACTATGGGAAAATTAGTTCTTCACATATACAACTGCCATTGCTGCTTCTTCCGATAAACACATAGGAAGATCTTGATCATGGATCATAGTCTTCACAGCTTCCATTATCGTTCTATTCTTTCGTTCAGCTACACCGTTTTGTTGGCGATTATAGGGAGTAGTGAGTTCCCTCTTGATCCCAACATCTTTGCAGAAGTTCATAAACTCTTTTGAGGTATATTATCCTCCATTATCTGACCTGAGTATCTTGATCTTTCTTTCAAAAAGATTCTCTATCAGGGCTTTGAATTCCTTGAACTTGCTGAACACTTCATCTTTAGATCTCAAAAAATATATCCAGGTCTTACGAGAATAATCATCAATAAATGATACATAGTATACATACCCACTAATGGAGGACGATGGCATTGGGCCACATACATCTGAATGAATGAGCTCTAGGACTCCTTCTTCTTTGTTGTCTCTCTTCGAAAAAGGGTTCTTGATGTTCTTCCCTTGTGCACATCCATTGCATATGCCTTCATGGTCAACATTGAGTTCTGTTAAACCTGTGACCACTTTGCATATGTATGGTAGTGCCTTGTATTTTATGTGAGCTAATCTTCTATGCCAAAGTTCACATGAGTTTTCAATGGCATGGGTCATGGCAGCCTCTGAATGACCCTTTAGTTTATACAAGACATTTTCTTCACTTCCAATGATGATTGTTTCATTTAGGGTTTCTCCTTTCGCCCACATAAGAACTTCTCCATCTATAAAGGAAACTATGAAGCCTTTCTTTTTTAAAGCTGAAATGGAGAGTAGGTTCTTAGTCAAACCTGGTACATATAGTACGTCCTTTATTTTTAGTGAATTCCCTGAATTCAGTTTGTGGTTTGATTCTCCCACTCCCTTGATGGGATATTGGTAGTCATCTCCAAGTGTCACTTTCTGAGAAAAAATATTTTCTGAGATAAAAGAGAGAATGTCTCTTTGTCCCGTCATGTGCTTAGATGCACCACTATCAATGAGCCAAGTGTCCTCTCCAGGTGTTACAGATCCTGAGAGGGCCGAGATTAAGACATGGTCTTTGATCTGCTCGCTTATTATCTTTGTGGGTGGCTCTTCATCTTCGACTACATGGGCATGGTGCCTCTTATGTTTTCTCTTGTATTCTTCTTGTCTGGCTTAACAAAATTTTTCAATGTGTCCCATCTTGTCACAATGATAGAATTGTACAGATGAGTAATCTCTTTCCCTTCGTTGTCCTTTCTTCTGAAATCTCCTTGGATGAGATTCTTTATTATTGAATTTGTTTGGTGGTTGAGACTCTTTATGAGTATCCTTTTGGAGTAGGGTTTCTTCCTTCCTCTTTTGGTGTGAGTAGCTAGGGCTTGATCATCATCTCTTTCCAGTAGCGCTTCATTGTTAGCTACTCTTGTTTCTTCTTGGATGCATTCTTCCCATAGACTATCAAACTTCAGTTTCTCCATTCTGGCACATATCGTTTGGATGAATGCATCCCAAGGTCTTGTGAGACCATTTAGGGTCATAATTATGGGTTTGTCTTCGTTTATGGTATCTCCAATCGCTTCTAATTGTTCTTTGAATTCTGAGATTCTGGAGAAATATTCTTGAATTGTTTCTCCTTTCTGCATCCTCGTATTATTCAATTGAGTTCTTAGATTCATCTTCTGGTTTATGTCCTTTCCTTCATATAGTCTAGTCAAGGCATCAAACATTTCTTTCATAGTCTTATTAGATGACACATAAGGAATCAGGTGGTCTTTGATTGAATCTGCAATGATTCTCTTGGCCCTGATTGTGTCCTTTTGATGCTTGGCTTTTTCTGCAGCATCATCGGGTTCCAGAATTTCTCCTTTGACGAATTTTGCTAGGTCATTCTCTTCAAGAACGAGTCCAATCCCATACTTCCAGGCATGAAATTTTTCCACACCTTCCAACTTGTCGACAAGCTTAGTGCTTGCAGACATCTTTTACCTGGAGCTAGGAAAATGACCAAAAAATGAAAATGCTCAAAATCAAATTCTGAACTTACCAGGAGGTGTGCTTGGCTGAGGCGAGTATCTTGGTGTGTTTGGATCTGAGAAAATCCAAATTTTTCTCCTCCAAACTTGATTTGCAAATTTCTGGACTTGTACTTCTAGTTTTTTGGTACCTCTGGTACTATGGTACTTTTGGTACATTGGTTTTCTGGTACTCTGGTACTTCTGGTACATTGGTTTTTTGGTACTTCTGGTACTTTGTGAAACTAGGGTTTCACTTTCCAGGAGATATAGCCACTGAAAAGGTGCGCTGAGAGTGCCAAAGTAATCATTGGGGGAGGGCACACTTTTCTAGATGGTTTTAGGGTTGAAATACCTCACCAACAAAATTCCCTAATTTGCATGTACGACAACAGTGACGTTTTTTCACTCTTGTGAAAGATGCTTTCTTCAGCTTGGCTGTGATACCATGTTAATGTTTAAGACATTATTATAGTTCTTTGCATTTCAATAGATAACAATATCATAACACAAGATCACTGAGAAATACACAATCACAAGAGACTCAACATTTATCCTGGGAAACCCTCTAGGGGAAGAAAACCCAACAAAACTTCCTTATTATAGATAGCCAATACAATGCCAAGAGATAACTTAAGCTAATACAAAATATCCTCTCCCAAAGATGTGCCACTCTCTCTCCTTCTTCTCCAACTGCAATTTTGAAACTTGTCTCTCTTAATGAGCAAGTGAGTTGTGTGTCTAAGTGAGGTGCTAGCCTCCTTATTTATACAAATCTGGCACATGTGAAGTGTCTCTTCACTAGAAGGGCCGACTTATCAAACTGGGTGGTTATAAACACCTTTATTATATTTCAGGGCCTCTTGATATATTCTGGGGTCGACTTCTTCTTTTGCCTTTTACAATTACATTATGACCAATCCACAAAAGGGGATTTGGTCCTTATACAATAGCCGACATGATCAATCCAAAATGGGGATTGATCCAATGAATAATATATCAAATAATAATAAGAATACACTTTGCAGTTACATTATTTCAACACTACAATCACATATCTGTGTCCTAGCTAAGGTTACAGACACTGGAGTCCTACAACCACCCCTGCCTCTACCTCGGGTGATACTTCATCTGCTTCACAGGTGTTGCCGAAAGGGCCGATAGTTAGGGTTTTGTTGGTGTGATGTGGTAGCGTTGAACCCTGGGTTTGCCCCTGTTCCTACAAATGGTTCCGTTGTCAGGACCTGAAACTGTGATTGTTGGGAACAGAGGAAAAATGAGCTTTGTGCAAAGATATGACATGAAACTGTGAAATCTTCGTGCGTAGATCTGTTTCCCTAGTGCACAATATTCTACTTAATTTGTGAAGCTCTGTGCTAAGAAAATAAGTCTAATCTAAAGAGGAGAGGTAAGATCTAGAAGATTTGTTCTTTGTTAAAGGTAAGCTTAGTGGAAATTTTTATTTCTAAAGTATGGATCTGGGTATGTTTGATAAATTTTGTCTTAGCTTGAAAAGTAGGGCACAACTAGATGAAAGAAGGTTTGATTTGAGTAGATCTGATAGGAATAGCGAAAGATATGTTATACCTATGCATAGAAAGAATGTTTGGACTAACAAATGGATGCAGGATCCTAGAAAGATTTTTTTTGCAGGTTAACTACTATGATCCTAGTGTGTAGTACAGGAAAGGTTGGGGATCATTTAAGAGAAAGAGAGGATTAACCCTTTGTTACAGTTGCAGAAGACAGGGACATATTGCTAAGGAATGCCTTGGTATAAGATCTAATTGTCTTTGTTGTAAATTCATGGACCATGAAGTTTTGGATTGCCCCAGAATGATTGCTAAGATTGAAAAAATTAATATGGAACAAGTAGACCCTGATAAAGGTCAAGAAACTGAGACCTTGGCAGAACCCCAGAAGGAATCAAATATTGTATTATTATAGATGAAAGAAACCCTGAATAACCATATAGATACTAATTTATCAGAGATCTTAAAAGAGAAAGAGAAAATAGAATTAAGAATAGGAGACTTCAACATTGACTGTGTTATGAATGAAGAAACACAGGTGAATATCATGACAAAAAGAACTTGGGAAGCTGTAGGAAATCCTGCTATGATTCCTTCATTGGGAGGAATAGGATTTTTTAGAGGAAAATTGATAACCCTATGTGGAAGACATACCCAGATATCTATGAGTGCTCATGGAACTTCTACAGAGGAATATTTTGAGGTTGTTAAATTTATTGAGAACAACGCCCCGTTTGCTATGTTACTAGGAAAACCCTAGATCAAGAAGGATTAGACTAGAAGGTAAGAAAAAGAAGTCTTAGAGCAGAAGAAGCAAGAATTAAAATATTTCATGACTAGGAGGATCGTGCACTTGATTGAGGAATGGGAGAACATATCGAAGCTATTTAGGACCAGAGATTGGGATTTCAAATTTGAAAGGACACACGATGACTTAGAAACCTATTTGTACAGGAGAGTAGAGAATCTACCCCAGATAGAGAAGAAGTATTACCCATGCACCCTACGAAGGAATCTCAACAACGTGAAGTTACTATGCCAAAAGAAGACAAGAATCATAATGGAAAGAGGAATAACGAGATGAAGCTCAATGGAAAGAAGGCTAGAAATCTAAACAAGAAGAAAGAAAAGATCGAAAAGTTACACAAGGTTCCAGAGGGAACTTCGTAGAAGGAAAATTTGCAAAACTGGAACTTTGTCGAGATATCAGAATAACGTCACATGGTACTTCTCCATGGAGAAGAAATATAGCCATTGGGAACAGTATGACCATTAGACCGACGCCATGAACGGTTAGAACAACATTTATGGTCAGAAATCCCACCATCAGACCATTGGGACTGCACCAGAACAAGCATAAATGAATTAATGAAGGCTTCTCGCATGTTGGAGAGATCCATTATGTTGCTGCCTACTTATTCCATCGACTATTGCACTGATAAAAATTTTGCGAATTGTATCAGAGAGATCTCATTGCTACCGCGTTGTGATTAGTAATATCGAAATCATTCCTATTGTTTTTCGCACTCATCCGATCTAAGCATGTATGTCGGACGAGCTCAACGTCATGGAGAAAATCGTCGAAGAAGTTATCATCGATCACATGGCTGAGAAAGTAATGTCTGCAAGTATTCAAGTGTCATCGATGAGAGGAGTGAAAGCCTCTCCATCAACCGCTCGTGGATCTAGTCCATCCCGAGTCGTCAAAGAAAAGAGAACCAAGCACAGATATGACCTAGAAAATGCGAATCTAATCCCGACCATACTACCTGACTACATCCCACCTTTGGCCGACGTGGTGAGTCGTGATAGTAAACGACTGAGTGATCGCCTTGGAATGTAAATGACTGAGTGATCGTAGTGCCTAGACGTATGAGCGACTCACTGAGAATCTAGAACTGAAGACACTGGAGTCACAACTCCAAGAGGCGAAGTATCAAGCAGAAACAATATAGGCACCATTTATGCCCTTGTCAGTTGTTGAAAGAATGAAGCGATCCCAAGAGCATCGCACTGCTCAACAAAAAGTCCACACCATTCAGAGAAAATTCATGGAAGTGACTCAGAGGCTCCAACCTATACAGGATGAGGCTTGCCAACTATTTGT
Organism: Picea engelmannii; assembly: GCA_009831015.1. Taxonomy (NCBI): domain Eukaryota; kingdom Viridiplantae; phylum Streptophyta; class Pinopsida; order Pinales; family Pinaceae; genus Picea; species Picea engelmannii. Next base: position 20,339 of record ML826984.1, read on the forward strand.
GGAGATCGAAGGTCGAGGAGCAGAACTAGAACAAGTCATCACTGAAGCATAACAATGCCTAGAGGGACCTGTCAATGAAGTTGTTATCCAAGAGTTCGTTGAACAAGAGGTCATGGCACAACAACAAGTCAAATCATATCAAGCCAAGATCGAGGATTTTGAGGTAGAATTATCTAGATCAGAGTGACTCGAGATGGGTCACGAGTGAGTGTTGGGGGTATGTTGGCCCTTGACCAAGTTTTGAGGATCCTTGGTCATGTGTGACCTATTTTTGGGACTTCGACAGGCTGTCGAAGGTGGAGCGCAAGACAAAGAGGAGATCGCGGGATCTTGGCCCCCTTTTAGGGCTCTTTGGTATTTGGGATTATGTAATGGGTATGGGGATGTCAGCCCATGGGTTTACCCATGTTTAGGCCCGATTTTGTAATTTATAAATAGATGTTAGGCGATGTAGTGAGCATATAGAGATATGAATGGCTAAGTGTGAAATGCCAAGTTAGTTGAAAGTGGTGTTGAGTGCAAGTAACAGTTGTAAGTGCTTTTTGCATGTTTTCAAGGTTGAGTGCAAGTGGCTGTAAGGAACTGTATGTAGGCTTTGTGATGTAACCTAGCTTGGGGAAGGAGGACCTAGTGAAGAGTGCACAGATCTCCTGTCCTCTGTGAAGTTGATCTGAAGGCTCTATGCATGTAATAAGATTGAAGAAATCTAATAAAGAAGATGAAGAGTTGGTGGACGTAGCCCTAGGGTGGGGGTGAACCATGTACATCCTATGTTGTGAATGCTTTGTGTGATGTGTTGATGTGTTTATGTATTTACTTGCTTAGTTCTTTGGTATAGTTGAATGATAGGTAGATCTATTGTTGCTTTGTGCTTAAAAATGCGAGTAAATGTTGGATCTGACCTGTGTGAATTTGATTAGTGCTTGAATCTGTTAGATCTGGTTTGTTTCGTCATGCTAAGTGCTGCTAGATGCTAGATATGGTTGAATATTGTGATGCTATGTAATTAGGGTATTTACCTGTGAAGTAGATACTGGTTAACTATATTTCTAAGTGCTTTGTCAATGAATCACAAATCTATGTCCCAGCTAAGGTTGTAGACATTGGAGTCCTACAACCACCCCTGCCTCTACCTCGGGTGAGACTTCATCTGCTTCGCAGGTGTTGCTAAAAGGGTCGGTAGTTAGGGTTTTGTTGGTGTGTTTTTGTAGCATTGTACCCTGGGTCTGCCCCTATGCCAACAAATGGTTCCGTTTCTAGGACCTGAAACTGTGATTGCCGGGAACTGAGGAAAAAGTTGCTTTATGAAAAGATCTAACATGAAACTATGAAAGATCCATGCGTAGATCTGTTGCCCTAGTGCACAATATTCTACTTAATTTGTGAAGCTTTGTGCTGAGAAAAGAATTCTGATCTGAAGAGGAGAGTTAAGATCTTGAAGATTTGTTCTTTGTTAAAGGTAAGAATAGTGGAAATTTTTAATTCTAAAGTATGGATCTGGGTATGTTTGATAAATTTTGTCCTAGCTTGAAAAGTAGGGCACAACTAGATGAAAGAAGGTTTGATTTGAGTAGATCTGATAGGAATAGTGAAAGATATGTTATACCTATGCATAGAAATAATGTTTGGACTAACAAATGGATGCATGATCCTAGAAAGAGTTTTTTGCAGTTTAACTACTATGATCCTAGTGCACAGTACAGGAAAGGTTGGGGATCATTTAAGAGAAAGAGAGGATTAACCCTTTGTTACAGTTGCAGAAGACCGAGACATCTTGGTAAGGAATTCCCTGGTAGAAGATATAATTGTCTTTGTTGTAAATCCATGGACCATGAAGTTTTGGATTTCCCTAGAATGATTGCTAAGCTTGAAAAAATGAATATGGAACAAGTAGACCCTGAGAAAGGTCAAGAAATTGAGACCTTGGAAGAACCTGTTAAGCCCTAATATTGGCTCATTACCACTTAATTGGGGCATATTAGATTAGTAATGTTATTTTATTTATGTTGGCTTTAGGCCATTAGTTGTAATTTAGATTAGTAATTTTATTTTATTTATGTCGCCTTTAGGCCATTAAACCTCCTAGTCTCCTATATATACCAAGGAGACATTTTCATTTTGAATCATCTTGTATTTGAACATTTAAGTGGGGTAAAAGGAGGTTGCCCCCTAGAAGAGGCTTATTATCTGAAATTATCTCTTTTTCAAGGCGTTGAGTACTTTTCCTGAGGTTTTTCTATGCTATCTTGATGTTTGGTTCTTAACATATGGTATCAGAGCTCAAGGTCTTGGGGTTTCGCTGCTACATCTGAGACACCGTGGAATTTTAGCTATAAATTGTTTTCTACAACGTTTCAGAAGGAACGGATTGGAGAGTATTTATAAGACGGATCAAGGTACTTTGTGTTCCAAATTCAGCTCCTGAGGCCTTATACTTTCGGAGATATATCCTGTACAAGATAGGGTTCTGGAATCATCCTGAAATGAGTCTTTGCAGAATTTTCGCTATAAAAATATTTCTGTAATGTTTCAGACCCTGAAATCTAGGGGCAATTTACAGAAATTAGTTTTCTATCTGTGGTAAAAAGTTTAGCTTCTGGGTCATCCTAAATTTATAGATACACCTTGTGTAAGATAGGGTATCTGACTAGTCCTATTGGCTAGTCTCAAGAAGGTGTTCCAGGTAAAACAATCA
>ML826984.1:43566-74273 GCA_009831015.1 Picea engelmannii
GAGACAGAGTTACTTACAGCCATGACCAAGCTGTTCCAACTTTTTGGCAATGAGCACAAGATTAGAAGAGCCCTGACCTCATCATCAAAGTCCACTTTTACAGAACTTAGTTGATTAGTAACCGTATTAAATTCATTTAAATGATCTTCAACAGACCCACCTTCTGACATCTTCATATTAAATAATCTCTTCATTAGAAATACCTTATTGGACGCCGAGGGTTTTTCATACAATTTGGCCAATGCGTCCATCAAACCCTTCGTTGTCTTTTCTTTGGAAATATTGAAAGCCACTGATGCTGCTAGGCTCAACCGTATCGTTCCTAGAGCCTTTCTGTCAAGAATCTCCCATTCTTCGTCCTTCATGGCCGTCGGCTTCTTTGCTACTCCACCCAATGGTGGGAATAGATCCTTCTGATATAAATAATCTTCCATCTTCATCTTCCATAACTGGTAATTTTGGCCGTTAAATTTCTCGACCCTAAACTTTCCATCTTTCGACATTTCTCCCACTCGAACCAGGAACCCTCTTTTCCTGCGAGTTACCTTTCGCTCTAATACCAGTTGTTAGAAAAATAGGACCGTGGAGAAATAAAATAAAACAAATGTAGAAACAAAACACAAAATATACACAATACAAGAGAGACACAGATTTACGTGGTTCACTCATTGTGGGCTACGTCCACCAGAGAAATTGTCAAGTCCTTCCTTTATTATTATCCAGCAAATGAAGGGATACAACCTACAACAAAACCCACTGTAACTTCCTCTTCTTTTTCTCACAGACTCCTCTCTCAGAATACAATATTCTCCATCAACCATAGCTACAATACATTTCCCTCATAAAAGAGGGTTGCCTTCTAGGGAAAAAAAACCCTAACATAATATCTACCGTTAGATCTGCGACCTTATAATGAACGGTCCATATTTACAATGAAATTACAATATACTTTTACAAGGCAATTTTTCCTTCGGGGGATTCACCCCCGAACCCCCGCTGGGGGCCCGCTTGCACTCCCGAACCCCGCAGAGGGGGTCCCCCCCCTCTTCACTCCCCCGCGTGGAAGAGTGTACATACTTCTGGGGTGTAAATACTTCATGGGGTATAAACACAGCTAAGAGTAAAATACCTCTGAATCAGGAAGATAATCAGGCTCCACAACCAACATCGTTTTCTATATTACTAGGAAAACCCTAGATCGAGAAGGATCAAACTAGAAGGAAAGAAGAAGAATTCTTAGAGCAGAAGAAGCAAGAATTAGAAGATTTCATGACTAGGAGAATCAGGCACTTGATTGAGGAACAAGAGAACAGATTGAATCTATTTAGGACCAGAGACTGGGATGTCAAAGTTGAAAGGACACACAAGGACTTGAGACACCTATCTGTATAAGAGAGTAGAGCATCTACCCTAGATAGAGAAGAAGTATTACCCATGCACCCTATGGAGGAATCTCAATAGCAAGAAGTTATTATGCCAAAAGAAGACAAGAATCAGAATGGAAAGAGGAATAATGAGTCGAAGCTCACTGGAAAGAAGGCTAGAAATCTCAATAAGAAGAAAGCAAAGATCGAAAAGTTACAGAAGGTTCCAGAGGGAACTTCGCAGAAGGAAAATTTTCAAAACTGGAAATTTGTTGGGATATCAGAACAACGTCACATGGCACTTCGCCATGGCGAAGAAATATAGTCGTTGGGAACAATATAACTGTTAGACCGACACCACGAATGGTTAGAATGACATTTATGGTCAGAAATCCCACCATCAAACCATTGGGACTACTCCAGAATGGGCATAACTGAATTAATGAAGGCTTCTCACCCGTTGGAGAGATCCATTACATTGTTGCCTACTTATTCCATCGACTGTTGCATCGAGAAAAATTTTGTGAATTGTATCAGAGAGAACTCATTGCTACCACCCTGTGATTCATAAGATTGACATTAGTCCTATTGTTTTTCTCACTCATCTGATCTAAGCGTGTATGTCAGATGAGCTCAATGTCGTGGAGAAAATATTCAAAGAAGTTCTCATCGATCTCATGGACGAGAAATTAATGTCTGCAAGTATTCAAGCATCATTGAAGAGAGGAGTGAAAGCCTCTCTGTCGACTTCTTGCGGATCCGGGCCATCCCGAGTCGTCACATAAAAGAGAACCAAGCACAGAGATGACCTAGAAAATGTAAATCTGATCCCGACCATACTACTTGACTACATCCCACCTCTGGCCGATGCAGTGAATCGTGATAGTAAACGACTGAGTGATCACCTTGGAATGTAAACAACTAAGTGATCGCAGTGCCCAGACGTATGAGTGACTCACTGAGAATCCAGAACTGAAGACACTAGAGTCACAGCTCCAAGAGGAAAAGTGTGAAGCAGAAATAATACAGGCGCAGTTGAAGCCCTTGTCAGTTGTTGAAAGAATGAAGCAATCCCAAGAGCAACACACTACTCAATAGCAGGTCCACACCATTCAGAGAAAAGTCATGGAAGTGACTCAGAGGCTCCAACCTATACAGGATGAGGCTTTCCAACTATTCTTGGAGATCGAAGGTCAAGGAGCAAAACTAGAACAAGTCATCACTGAAGCAGAACAATGCCTAGAGGGACTTGTCAACGAAGTTGTTATCCAAGAGTTCGTTGAATAGGATTTCGTGGCACAACAACAAGTTGAAGTAGCTCGAGGATTTTAAGGCAGAATTATCCAGATCAGAGTGACTCGGGATGAGTCATAGGTGAGTGTTGGGGTCCTATTATACCTTGACCAAGTTTTGAGGATCCTTGGTCATGTGTGACATATTTTTGGGACTTCGACAGGCTGTCGAAGGTGGAGCGCAAGATGAAGCGAATATCGTGGGATCTCAGCCCCCTTTTAGGGATCTTTGGGATTTGGGGTTATGTAATGGGTATGGGGATGTCAGCCCATGAGTTTACCCATGTTTAGGCCCGATTTTGTAATGTACAAATAGATGCTAGGTGATGTAGTGAGCATATAGAGATATGAATGGCTAAGTGAGAATGACAAGTCAGTTGAAAGTAGTGTTGAGTGCAAGTAACAGTTGTAAGTGCTTTGTGTATGTTTTCAAGGTTGAGTGCAAGTGGTTATCAGGGATTGTATGTAGGCTTTGTGTTGTAACCTAGGTTGGGGAAGGAGGATCTAGTGAAGAGTGCACACATCTCTTGTCCTCTACGAAGTTGATCTGAAGGCTCTATGCATGTAGGAATATTGAAGAAAGCTAATAAAGAAGATGAAGATTTGGTGGACGTAGCCCCATGGAGGGAGGGGGTGAACCACGTACATCCTGTGTTGTGAATTCTTTGTGCGATGTGTTGATTTGTTTATGTATTTACTTGCTTAGTGCTTTGATATAGCTGAATGATAGGTAGATCTGTTGTTTCTTTGTGCTTAATAATGAGAGTAAATGTTGGATCTGACCTGTGTGAATGTTCTTAGTGATTGAATCTATTAGATATGATTTGTTTCGTCATGCTAAGTGTTGTTAGATGCTATATCTGGTTGAATAATGTGATGCTCTGTAATTAAGGTATTTACTTGCAAAGTGGATACTGGTTAACTATATTGATAAGTGCTTTGTCAAGGTGTTACAATCACAGATTTGTGTCCCAGCTAAGGTTGCAGACACTGGAGTCCTGCAACCACCCCTGCCTCTACCTTGGGTGAGACTTCATCTGCTTCACAGGTGTTGCCGAAAGGGTCGGTAGTTAGGGTTTTTTTGGTGCGTTGTTGTAGCGTTGAACCCTAGGTCTGCCCCCGTGCCAACATAATTATTCAAAAAATTCAAAGCCTTCAAAGAACATGTTGAAAATTATACCGATCTCAAAACCAAGTGCCTAAGATCATACAATGGAGGGTAATTTACCTCATATGATTTCAATGAGTTTTTTTAAACTCGTATAATTAAAATAAACTTTTCACTTTCAATAACTTCTAAAAAAAATGGAGTTGCTGAAAGGAAAAATAGAATTGTCCAAGAAGCAACTAGGACTATGCTAAATGAAGCCAAAATCCCATATATCTATTGGAGATAAGCAATATATACATCAATATATATACTTAACAGATCACAACTTAGAGTTAACCATTACAATACACCATATGAGTTGTGTTTTGGTAGAACAACATCAGTAAAACACTTCAGAGTCTTTGGGAGAAAATGATATATAAAAAGAGATGATGATAATCTAGGAAAATTTGATTCCAGATCATATGAAGGTATATTTCTTGGTTACTCATCCAATAAAAAGGCCTACATATGCTATAATTTGAGGCTACACAAAATTATGGAAAGGGAAAATGTAAAGTTGGATGATCTAACATAAAAAAGAATCAAATCTCAAGACAATTCACAAGTTGATGAAAGAATAAGAGATGATGATGATGAAGAAGAAACTGAAGAAATACTAGAAAAAGAATCACAAAGTGAAGAAGAAAATGAATAGGAAGCATCACCAAGACAAGAGTCAAAAAAACCATCAAGAAGAGTACAAAGAGATCATCCTTAAAGTCAAACCATAGGCAACAAAAGTACTGGAGTTGAAACAAGAAGGATAACATATGAATCGAAACAAACAATGTTCTCCCTAATAGAACCCAAAACATTTACAGAATCTAGCAAAAATGAATATTTGATCAAAGCCATGAATGAAGAGATTGATCAAATAGAGAAGAATTAGACCTAGGAGCTTGTCCCATGACCAAAAGACAAAAATGTGGTAGGGACCAAGTTGATTTTTAAAAATAAAGTTAATGAAGATGGTAAAATTATAAGTAATAAAGCAAGATTAGTATGCAAAGGATATGAACAAGTAGAAGGGATTGAATTTGAGGAAACATTTTCCCCAGTGGCCAGATTAGAAGCTATCATAATGTTTTTGGCATTTGCATGCTTTAAAAACTTCAAAATATACCAAATGGATGTCAAATCAACATTCTTAAATGGAAATCTAGAGGAAGAAGTTTATATAGAACAACATGAACGATTCATATTATCAAAAAATAAATACTATGTTTGCAAATTAAACAAAGAATTGTATGGTCTCAAACAAGCTCCTGGGGCATGGTTTTCAAGACTTGATAATCATCTACAGAAACAAGGATGCAAAAGAGGAGTTACTGACAACAATCTTTACACTAAAATTGAAAATAATAATATGGTTATTGTTGTAGTATATGTGGATGATATCATCTTTGGAAGTAATCTAAATCCCCTGAGCAAGAAATTTGCTACATAAATCGAAAATGAATTTGAGATGTCAATTCTTGGTGAACTGACATTCTTCCTAGGATTACAAGTTTCACAATAAGACAAAATCATATTCATATCTCAAACCAAATATATTAAAAAAATGTTGAAGAAATTTCAAATGGAAGATTGTAAACCTATGAGCACTCATATGATTACGGGATGCAAACTTAGCAAAGATGATGAATCACTAGAAGTAGACAAAATCATGTATAGATCAATGATTGTTTTCCTATTATGCAATAAAAGCAAGACCAGACATCATGCAAGTTGTAGGATTAGTGGCCATATTTCAATCTACACCTAAAGAGACACATATGAAGGCAGTTAAAAGGAATTTTATATATCTCAAAGGCACCTTGGATTTTGGATTAAAGTATCCAAAAATAGAAGACTTCACATTAACTTCATATATTGATGCAGATTGGGCAGGAAGTATTGATGACAAAAAGAGCACTAGTGGAGGTTCATTTTTCCTAGAAAAATGTCTTGTGTCATGGCTAAGTAAAAAACAACCCTCCATATCACTATCTACAACATAAGTTGAATATATTGTTGTTGGTTCTTGTTGCACTCAAGTAATTTGGATGAAACAAACTCTAGGAGACTTACAAGTTAAATATGATCATCAAATTCTTCTTAACTGTGACAATACCAGTGGCATAAACATTTCTAAGAATCCTGTCATGCACTCAAAACCAAGCATATCCCAATCAAATTTCATTTTTTAATGGAACAGGTTTCTCAAAAAGTTGTTAAAGTAGAATATGTGGATACTAAAGAACAAATTGTCGATATATTCACAAAAACTTTACCCAGGAGTACTTTTTCATACCTTAGACAAAAATTGGGGGTAATCTCCATATCTAATTGAATTGCACAAACTTCATCAGAGAAGGAGCACATGGGAATGGGGAGCATAACCTCAGGGAGAGTAAAACATCAGGGGGAGAAGAGAAATTTCCTTTCTATAATTGATGTCAAAGGGGGAGAATAAACAGTAAAACTCGGTTAAAATAAAGAGTTTTTACTTTGTTTCCATCAATGCCAAAGGGGGAGAACATTGGACATGGTGTTATGTTGTCATTGATGTCAATAAGGGTTTATCATCCAGAAAAGTACCCTTCTATACCAGTTGCAAGAGAGCTTTTCAAGAGCATTAACTATGATGAAGCACATGGAGTAATAAGAAGTATGAAAATATGGTTTTGTTTATTCTGAGACACACAAGGCTGAAGTTGTCCCATAGAAATGAAAAAATATATATATCAAAATATGGTGCTAAAATAAAATATAGTAATTATATATGAACAAAGATAAAAAAGAACATGTTCCAAATATACCCGAGATTCTATTCTCTGTTTATTATAATGATCGATACTCTGATCATTATAAGTGTGAAATTTGCAGGAATTGATAGTAAATAAAGAAGAACAATGTTGATCATTGGATCAAAATAAGAGCACAATCAGACAGAGGAATCGATAGTGAATGGTGAAGAACGAGGTTGATTGATTGACGATTGTTTGATCAAAATGGAACCATGATCCAACGACTCAGATATTTTTCCGCGAGTCCACTGCACACCCCCAAAAAAATGGCTAAGTATCATATTCCATTGGTCAGACTCATATAAAGAATATCTTAAAAACTTCTAAGTATAGTTCATTATGGAAGTAGCGGAAGTTGGGCGTGCATTTTGATGACATCTGATAAGACATGTGAGTCCGTGAAATTGATAAGAATCACTTAAAAATTTCTAAGTTTAGGTTCATTATGGAGGTAGTGGAAGTTGGACGTGCATTTTGATGACACCCGAGAAGACATGTGAGTCCATGAGTCTGTGAACCTGCCACATAAAATAATTCTAAGTAAATTCCATGTTTGAAATGAATAGGGACCGTCCACTCACAATTTATTAATTCCAAAATGTGGATCTATCTAAAGTGCCTAGGAAATCCAGGATCATCCACTCAATGCCTGATTAAAACCCAATCGTCGGATCGAGGTGCAATAAATATCGTGGGAGGTTCATATCTAACCATTCATCAGGACAATAGATCTATAGTGGAGATTTAGCACGCATCATTGAAGTGAGAAGAGGTTCATGGGAAGGTTGACATCCACGTAGGTGGTTTGTAAATTACCACGGTAGACACGTGGTAGCATCCTATGAACATAGATACCTCGATAGTGGGTTTCTAAAACCATTGTTTGATCACCAACGCCATTAAGAGGGATACCATGAGTGGTAAGTGGTAGTCCCATACATATTAATAAGTCGTTGGTCACAAACATCGGTCCTATGAAGTGAAGAACTTAGCATCAGGGCTACGATGGTGTTAAAAGATTCAGTTAGACGATAGTTTATCATGTGGTCTCATGGCAAGTAGTAAAGGTTGGTTTCATAGTTAAATTAGCTCGTGAAGAAGGTGATAGATTGAGTTTGTGGCTCATGGTCTCATAAAGTAAGGAACTTTAAAATGGAAACTTCTTATTCGTGGGACTTAGCCTAACCAAAGTCACCTGATTACTTAAAAATAATAACAATAAAGGAAGAAATTTGTTATTAGAACAACATTATTGTTGAATAAATGAAAAGGTGAAATCATTCATTATCAAAATAATACAATGGTTCAAATTCATACACCTATTGGAAGATTATTTAAACATAAAGATATGATGAAAGGAAGATGTTTGTGTGAGCTAATTTCTAAGATAAAAAATAGAAACATAGTCCAGGGAAGAATACGAAACCAGAAACATACACATGAAGTGAGGGTGGAAGGGATGAGTAAGGGAGGACTGAAGTCCTCTATAGGTTGAAGCCTGAAATAGGGAGTTGGTGCTTGAAAACAAGAGGATTGGAGTCCTCTACAAGTTGGAGCTTGATCTACAAGGAGTTGGTTCTTCCTCAAGTTGGTGTTTGGAAAACAAGGGATTGGTGTTTCCTCGATTTGATGCTCAAAAACAAGAGAGATTGGTGTCTCTTACAAACTATAACTTGTAAATGAAATATATTTTTTATGATTGTTACATTTAATTTCAGAATTTTGTACATTTTTGTTGATAAATTGTTATAAATTAATAAAAAATTAATTAAATTTGAGAAAAAAGAAGCAATATTGATTCACCCACCCCCTCTCAGTATTGAAAGACATTCCAACATTACTAATGAGATGAGAGGGATATCAGTCTGAGCTTATGTCTTAGATATTCAAATGTGTCTCTGGGAAGGGGTTTGGTAAAAATATCTACAACTTGTTCTTTGGTGGCAATGTATTCCATATTGACACCTTGTTTTACTACCTATTCTATTAGGAAATGATACTTGATTGGAATATGCTTAATCTTTGAGTGCATACCATGATTCTTTGAAATGTTGATTGCACTTGTGTTTTCATAGATGACTGAGATTGGATAATCATATTATACCTTGATATACTTCAATGTATTCTTCATCTAGAGAACTTGTGTGCAACATGTTGCTGCTACAATATATCCAGCTTCTGCTCTGAATAGAGAGTTTGAAGTGTGCTTCTTTCTCAACCATGATACTAGATAGTTTCCTGGAAAAAAATGCTCCTCCACTGGTATTTTTCTTTTCATCAATAGTTCCTACCCAATCTACATATGTATATGTTGTTAGAGTGAATTTGTTACTTCTTGAATACCACAAGCCAAAGTCTAATGTGCCTTTCAAATATCTGAATATTCTTTTTACTGCTTGCACATATGTCTCCTTTGGTGCAGTTTGAAATCTTGCAACCAATCTTACTGCTTGCATGATGTTTGGCCTTGATGCTATCACATATGGTAAGTTTTCAATCATTGACCTATATAGTGTTTGATTTTCTTTTGGAGATTCATCATCTTTGCTTAACTTGCATCATGTGATCATGGGAGTATTGATAGGTGCATAGTCTTCCATTCCAAACTTCTTCGACATTTACTTGATATATTTGTTCTGAGAAATGAATATTCCTTTGTTGGATTTAGAAATATGCAACCCTAGAAAGAATGACAATTCTCCAAGCATGGACATCTCAAATTATTTTTACATTTCTTCTGCAAATTGTTGGCTTATTCTATCAACATTGCTTCAAAACATTATATCATCCACATAAACCACCATGATTAGCATTCCTTCATTATCTATTTTGATGTAAATATTGTTATCTTCTCCTCTTTTGAAACCTCGTTGTTATTAGCTTTATGAGCTTGATTTATTCCATAGAGTGCTTTCTTTAGTCTCCATACATGATATATATTTTATTTTTATTTTTATTTTTTTTCTGATAATTGAAATCCTTTTAGCTGTTCAACATATACTTCTTCTTCTAAATTTCCATTTATAAAGTTTGACTTGAAATCCGTTTTATAGACTTTGAAGTTTTTGAAACATGCAAATTCCAAAAACATGATGATTGCTTCTAATCTTGCAACTGGAGCAAAGGATTCTTCAAATTCAATACCCTCAACTTGAGCATACCATTTATAGACTAATCTTTCTTTATTTCTTTCTACTTGTCCATCTTCATCCAATTTGTTTTTGAAGACCCATTTGGTTCCAATTACATTCTTGTCTTTTGGTCTAGGCACAAGTTCCCATGTCTCATTCTTGTCAATCTGATTTAGTTCTTCTTCCATAGCATTAACCTAATGCTTATCTTCACTAGATTCTATAAAATTATTGGGCTATATTGATAGCAAAGAAAAGTTCAATCTTCTTCTAGTTTGAAATCCTGCATCTAATCACCAAGAATCTGAATTTCTAGATGATTCTTTTGGACAATTATGGATGGTGTCTTTGGGTATTGGCATTATATTTCTTCTTGTTCTTTATTTTCTTCTTCCTTTTCTTCTTCTTTGTAGATTGTCTCCTTTGGATATTCATTTGTTTGTGACTTTTCCTCTTAAGGTATTGCTTCATCCACTCTTACATAAATACTATCTGCAACCTTTTGCAGTATTTTGTTGTAGCATTTGTAGGCTTTATGATGTAGGATCATCTAGCAGTAAAATCAAGAATTGACCACATGGGTAAATAAACATTTATCAAGGGAGTTGGTTCCCTAGTTTTTCATTTATTTGTAATAGTTAGAATGATATCTTTAGAAGGTATCGAATATTTTATGGTTTGAAATGTGTGAGTATTTTCCTATTTAATAGAACAAAAATACTAAGTTAGGGGATTGATAGAAATCCTTAGAGGATTTTTATTCATTTGTTAGAGTTCTCGAGAGATGTAGCTCTCATTTTTATGTAACAGAAGTATGTGTGAGAGAGGTTAAAAAGAGGATATACCAAGGAGAAACAAGGATTAGAAGGAGAGTAGATGAAGGTTGGATAGATAGGGTGTGACAAAGAAACTATGTAAAGTGATTTATGTGTGTTTAAGGTTTGAGTGACCGAAAGAACCAGTGTAATTCTAATACGTTTTAATTGAGATCTCCAGTTCTGTGTGTGTTAATTTGTTGGTATATGTTTTTTACTTCATTTAGTATCTTGTTGCTTGGAGATTTTAATTTATTCATTTGAAGGAAATACCACGTGCAATTAATTCCAACCAAGTTTTAAAACTCTATTTAAAAATATTTCTTGAGTATTTGTCTTCGCATGAACAGACGGTCATGATTTTCCATAGTGGATTCACCTATTAATTATCTACGACACATATGTATTGCTTACCGAATTTCGTTCAGAATTGTCTGTGAACTATTGGTATTATTTGTTGAATACAACACATAGAGTTGTTTGTGACATATTAGAGTTGCATGTGAACTGTTGGTATTATTTGTTGAGTTCCACACATAGAGTGATCTGTGGCAGAGCTTGTCAGTATTGTTTACTGATGCTTCTATGCATAGGTACATCCATGTAGTGGTATTTCCACGCAAAGTTGTCTATGACAAAGTGCAATTCAATGCTATAGGAAAAAGGCAATTTGAGTACATGTTCGTGTTGATCTGAGCCCATATAAGAAACCTGAATGTTAGTTGTTGACAGAGTATTGAAAATTATGTGATTGTGGGTTGAATTTGGTGGTTCATGCTATCATTTTTGGTATCAGATCTTACACAGTAAGTGTTCTTGTGAAGAAAGATAATATTCCACTGAGGAGAAGAGGTCGAGGCATACCAGTTGCAACTGCATAATTGAAACAAGAGGCGAGAGAACTTCGAGCAAGGACGGAAGACATGGATACTTCCATGAAGAGAGAGCCTGACATAGGAGATGTCAGTGAAGGTGAAGAAGAGACAACCTTTGAGGAAGATGAAGAAGAATAAATAATAGAATAAAATTTGATCAGGGTGGTCACAGAGGTTGGTGTCGGATCAAAGGTAGAGGTACCAATATATGAAGGTAATTTAAATGTTAAATAAGTGATTGACTGGATTAATGCTTTGGATAAATAAGATGAAGAGAATAAAGTAAAGTATGCAGTGACAAAGTTGAAAGGTCATGCAACACTATGGTGGGATGAATGGAAAGCTGACATGAGACGAAAAGGGAAAAACAAGATCAAGAATTGGGATAGAATGATTGATAAATTTAAAAGAAAGTTCACACATAAGAATTACCAACTGAATTTGTTCAGACAGTCCAAAATATCAGATAGAAATCTATGACTGTGAAATAATATACAGAATAATTTTACAGGTTGACAATTAGAGTTGGTCATATTGAAGAAAATGTTGAATTTTTTTCCAGATACATTAAAGGTTTGAGGTATGATATGTTGAATTTTAATGCTTTAGCTCATGCACATGTAGTTTATTTCAATTTAGCATGTACTTGAGCCATAAAAAATGCAAAAATACCATACAAACGTGCTATTGATCCAAAAAGGATCCAGAGAAGACTAAGAAAAACTCAAAACTCGCAGTAGCAACTGAGGACGCTCAGAATGGCCTCAGCAAACAGAGAAAGGGAAAAAATTCAAAGTTCTCAAAACTCACTGAAAATGACCTTATCACGAAGAGCACGTCATAAGATTTCTAATGGCTCAAACATCTCATCAAGTAGAGTTACGGATCAAAAGATATTCGTGGTCAAAGTTTGGTCAACCTAGCCCAGACAACAGGGGGATGAGTCAGCATCTGTACTGCTGACGTCAACACCAGTATGGATGATGTTAGAGTCCATACAACAAACACAGAAGGAGCAGGAGGTAACACGTATCATGATGATGTCAGCATGATGTCAGTATGGTGAAGTGGCAGCACCAGAGGCTGCCATGTGTCACCCAAATTTGGCACTTCTCGATCGATCCGTGGACCAATAGGATTTTTCCACATGGTAGTTTGTATGGTCCGTACATTAACATGGCACCAACATGGCATGGTGAGTTGGCATCCGTACAATGATGTGGTGCTGACATGGTAGGTTGACAATGTAGTGGATGATGTGGTCGAATAGGAGGCTGCCATGTGGCCTAGTCATGAGTTGCCACGTGGCAGTGGGAAAATGCCCAATGAAAACCCGTATCCGAAATTTGAAAAAAAACAAATGATTTGGAGGGTCCGCCAACTGTCGTGGACCACACCAAATCCAACACAAATACAAGTCAACCAATTATAGAATATGCTCCAGCTCATAATCAGAGATCTACAACAAATGCTCATCACAAGAATCTTTCCATACAATCAACCAAACACTTCATCAAACTCCCTTCATTCACGATGCCATGCAATCAACAAGTTACCTCAACTTGTAAGATTCACCACAAGCTCAATTTTATGTTTCTGATTCTGAAATTTATATATGAGGTACTCCTCCATGTACTGCCATACCTCTGCAAATTTCATAGTCTACAAAGCCACAGAAAATAAGTTATAGCAGAAATACCAAGTTGACTTGTTTGAAACATATTTTTAGGATTATTCAGGAACCCTAACTTCCACAGAGCATATATCCGTAAATATTATGATTCAATAGTTGAAATTTTAACCATATATACTCTGATATATTTTGTCCATATCCTCGAAATTTCAGGATCTTAAACTTCTCAGAACAAACGTTATAGGAAATATGGCAAACCCTCCTAAATTATGTCCTATTCTAGAGACCTCACTTGTACGGCATACCCTGCATGGAATATTTTTTGTATTGATTTGAAAATGGTACACAATATACTAAAGACTGTACTATAACCAATACATTTGGTCTTACTAAATTTGTATCTGGTATGAAGAAGTTATGACGTTTTTACCCAAAACACATGTTTTAGACTAGTTTTAGGACTAGCCACAAACCATATTTTTCACGGAGTGTAACTCCCAAAATACAATGACCCACAAGCTAAAATTTTTCTCACATTTACTTGGATATGTTTTCTCAACGGCCTCCAGATTTTTCTATTTGAAGCATTGTAGAAAAAGCGTTATTGCGAAAATGGTGAGATGACCTGTAAATAACATACCTTAGAAAGCATCATCAAAATAATTTATCCTCTCTTGAAATTCGACCTTCCTTACTTCACCTTCCCTCTGAAATTCACCTTAGATATCCTCTAGTTAGCTCGGTCACTTGTAGATATTCAATATGCTAAAAAAAATGGATACCAATGGGAGACCCTTGCTCTCTTATTTATACTCTCCAAATAGCTTCCTCTAGAAGTATCCCCTTACCCACTTTGTCCACTTAACCAACTTTGTCCACTTAGCCAATTTGTCCACTTAACCACTTTTTCACTTATCCACTTTGTTCACTTAGCCAACTTTTTCCAATTAGCCACTTTTTCCACTTAACCAACTTTGTCCACTTAACCACTTTGTCCACTTAACCACTTTGTCCACAAATAGTAAACCCTTCAATCCTAGTTGCAACTAATTTATTTTTAATTGTTTTCTTGTTGCAACCACTTAACCCATGACTAACCACTTTGATTGGTCAACTTATTCTAGGGGATTCTAGAATAATTTGACTTCTTTGACCTCTAGAGGCTTCTAGATAACTCACGAGGGTTATCCAACTTCACATGGCCATAACTCTCTAATCATGAGGAGTTATGTGACATTCCACATATCACTGAAAATGGCATGACATATACTATCCATATGGAATAGTTTCTCCTACAAATTCACTGATATTCATTACATTATTCCTTAATCAAACTTGGGTTCCCTAACCACACTGCTAGGCTACCTAACCATTTGGACTTCACAAAGCATCTTCCCGTGAGGGCTTTCACCATAAGGGGACCACTTTGAGAACTTTATGAAAGAGCGTATTCCCATGAGGGATTTCACCATAAGGGGACCACTTTGGAGTTTATCCATTTGGTTATTCCTATCAACCATGACAAGACAACAATGACCAACCTTTACATCATCCCATCTATACATCAATCCATGACAATACATCACTATGACACCACTTGACATCTTTGACATCAATTACATCTATGAAAACATAGGCCATCAATCAATAAATCAATGATACTATGAAAAATACATCAACTCTGTGACACCAATCATTTGAAATCAATGACAACATAATTCAATAATATGCCCCTTTGACATTGATGGAAATACCAACATTGATGTCAACACCAATCATTGATGGCAACATGTAGACATGGCATTGCTCTTCATCAATAGTCATATCAATCACATCAATGTGACTATATCTCCCCCTTTGATATCAATGGAAAAGCATAGTTCTCTCATTAGGGTTTCTCCCCTTGTCTGGATGCCTTTGAGATTCCTATGAAAAATATCTCCCCTTTTGAACAAGGGATATCACTTTGATGTAATGTTGAAGACATGTCGCTCATGCTCCTCCTGTGACCATCATTCCCCTTGGAAACATGCCTCTGTTCTCTCTCTCCAATCATCTATCTCTATATCCTGCATCTGATGAATATCTCCTCCTTCAATCATGGGAAGAAGAATGACTCCCCCTGTCGGTATGTCTCCCCTATCTTCTCTGCAAGATGAACAATATGCTACCACTACAATCTGATTCTACTGCAAATGTTATTGCTCAACCAAAACATAGATCAACTGCTTAAGAATCATCTACTCTTCCTATGATGATCCTTGGACCTGCCCATGCATCAAACTCATGCCATACGATACATCATGAAGACAAATATATGTCAACAATGAATAGAGAATCATGAACAAAACATCAACCATGTACATCATGTGCCATACTATGTTCCAACCATGCACAACACCCATGTACATCAACCATGTACATCAATACCATAAAATATACCATAAGATATCATCAATGGAGTGTATAAACCATGTGCCAAGAACATGTGCCAACTGTGTACCAACCATATTCCTATACCAACATGCCAACCATGTGCTTCAAACAAGTGTCATATCACTCATGATATGCCTCTACCATGAACTAAGTGCCATAAACATGTATCTCAACCATCAATATATCAACCAAGCATCATAACAAGTGTCTCAACTATATCATCCTATACATCATGTACCAAAGCAAGTGCATCAACCATGCACCAAACCTCAACAAGATGAAGTACAATCAAGATGTGTTTCCATACATGTATTCCATATCAACCATAAACCATGTGCCAATCATATAGTTAGCAAGTGCCTCTAACAATGTACCAAATATGTACCAATCACACATCAAGTATAGATCAAGATATGACTCATTAATGATGTACAACATAACCACCTCATCAACTCATCAACTACATTTCCCAATATGTAGCTCAACCACATGCCAAATGCATGCACCAAGACATCCGACAAATATGCTTCTAACAATACATCATAAGATATATCAATGGATCTCACATATGTACCAGCCATGTAACATGACAGATCTGCCTCAAAAACCATTCACTACAACAAGTACTAAGCAACCAATAGTACCTCTAAACATGTACTAAGAGTGTCCCTCAATAGATCAATGATATGTCTCTATATAATATCACATCAACATGAATTGTCCCATAAACAACATGCCATATCATCACTGGCATAACCAACATTGTTCCTCAACAGTAAATGTCTCAATCCACACTCTAGGGTTAGTACCATGCATCCAATATAGACTTTCAACACTCAACCATATGTCATCACCATACATACATCAAATACACATGCCAACATATAATCATGAAAACCTGCAATAATCCATGTCAAACCATGCAAAAAAAAGTTATACCATCAAAGCATGTTGCAACTGATAGCCTTCTTTTCCAAGGCATTTACCATAGGTACGCACCCTGTTCTACAGACAACTCGTGTATGTATGTGACCTTTCTATAGGTCACCTCGCGTATGTACGTGACTTCTCCCACAGGATCCCATGTATGCTTCAGAAAAAATCAAGCTTGAGCTTACCTCATGACTACCATTCTATTCTGGTTGTTCAGTCTTCTTCATCCACTTTTGAAGGTGTCTCGGCTTCTCAGAACTTGAGCTCTGAGATTCCATCTTTTCAAAATTTTCTTCCTTCCTAGCTTCATGTGTTCTTCTTGTCATGCTATGAAGCACTCCTCATGGAATTTCTTCTAGTGTTCCAACAATCCTGGGATTTGTGGCCAAACCCACTATAGCTGTAGCATCTCATGGTGTGACAATGAGCAGCAATGTGTCCCACTTGATTACATCTCCAACACCTTAGGGTGTTATGAAAGTTTTCATTATATTTCCTTGCATAATGTCTGCAATCCAAATATTTGTGACCATATTCATTACATGAGTAGCAGTGACCATGAAAAACATTTTCATACATTTGCTTTGGTGTCCATCTTGAAGGTGTCTCTCTTCTGAATTTGATTTGAGGTGTAAAGATGGCTTATTGATGTCTTCCTTGCTTTGTTCTTTTGAAAGTTTCTTTGCTTTGTGTAGATGGTCGACTTGCAACATTATTTCCACCTTTTGAGAATGAAGGAATTACCTCATGCTTCTTAGAAGTGATAGCTTCAAGATGTATAGATTCCTTGTTGTATCCAAGACCTTATTTATCATTTGGAGATCTTTGGCTATCTAGGATCTCATCCAAGATTGTTGAGTAGTTCATGAACTTGATGTGAGTGTTTGACTTCTCTACTTTCTTTCTAAGATCAACAACTTTAACTTCCAACTTATGGCATGACTCTTCCTTTTCATTTACTTGATTCTTCAATAGTTCATCTATTCTTTTGGATTCTTCAATTTTGGTCTTAAGATTGACATTAACTTCAATACTTTTGCTAAGCTCATCATCTACCTTCTTATTTTCTTCTATTTCATTCTTTAGTCTTTCGATCTCTTCTTCTTTTTCTTCTAATTGAGTATTTTTACTTTCTTCTTGTTCTTTGAGCATTTGCTTTAGTGACATTGTATATCTTGGGTACTTTTCTAGGACTTCCTTGGTGTATTTTTCAAGATACTCAAAAGAAATTGAGTAATGTCCTATTTCACTGCTAACATCATCTAACTCAGATAAAATTTATCTTTAAGATTCAACAAATCTTCCTCTTCATCTATAGGATAATTGTCATCTGATTCTACACAAACTACTTCTAGATTTTCTTCTTCACTTGTATAGAAACATTCAACATCATCACACTTAGAATTATTGCAATCAGAGGATTTTGGAGATTCTTTACCTTCATTGGTCTTGATGGAATTGTCTTTAGTGTCTTCATTTTTTCCTTGATATGTCTTCTCTAGCTTCATCCATAGATCCTTGGAGGAAGTACATTGTCCCATGCTTTCTTTGAAAAAACTTGAGAGTCCATTGAAAATGGTATTGAGAGCCAATGCATCATTCTTCTTTTCTACCTTTTGAGCTGCAAACTTTAACTTATTCTTCAAGGGAATTGATCCACCAATAGTTGTTTTCCAAACACCTTCTCCTTTTTCTTTCAAATACCCTTTCATTTCTATTTTCCATGATGAATAATTTTTCTCATCAAAGATTGGAACTTCATCATCCATTTGTGTGTCCATGGATCTCCTCCAATATTGTTAAGGCTTATAGTGAAGCCTTGCTCTGATCCCAATTGTTGGACACACCAGCCACACTAAGAGGGAGGGAGTGAATTAGTGTGTGGGATTTTACAACTTTTTCTCACTTCAAGTTAGCAACCATTTCAAAAAATAATATTACACATCATCATTGTAAGATTGCATGTAACCATTCACCAATGACATCCATCAATAATAAAGAGCAATCAATCCATAACCACAATGAACACAAGATACACCATATATATGTGTAACTTCTTGTATTATGTTTTACATGTGACTAAAATCACGGGGGTTTTATCAGCACCAACTGAAGTAAGGAGCACCAAATCCAAGGAGACCACCAACTCTGAAGAAAGACTCGGCTTTCCGCAAGACTCAGCTTGTCGATGGAATGCAATCTATCCAACTAGAATTGATCTAGTTGTACAACCAACACAAATTCAAGTCAACCAGTTATAGAATATGCTCCATCTCATAATCAGAGATCTACAACAAATGCTCATCACAATAATCTTCCCATACAATCAACCAAATACTTCATCAACCTCCCTTCATTCACGATGCCATGCAATCAACAAGTTACCTCAACTTGTAAGATTCACCACAAGATCAATTCTTTGTTTCTGATTCTGAAATTTCTATATGAGGTACTCTTGCATGTACTGTCATACCTCTTCAAATTTCACAGTCTACAAAGCCACATAAAATAAGTTATAGCAGAAATACCAAGCTGACTTGTTTGAAACATATTTTCAGGATTATTTAGGAACCCTAACTTCCATAGAGAATATATCCAAAAAAAAATTAATTCAATGGATAAAATTTTAACCATATATACTATGATATATTTTGTCCATCTCCTCCAAATTTTAGGGTCTGAAACTTCTCAGAACAAACATTATAGAAAATATGGCAGACCCTCCTAAATTATGTCCTATTATAGAGAGCTCACTTGTACAGAATTCCCTGTTGGATTACTGAGAGGGGGGGGTGAATCAGTAATAGCATAATTATAATATTTTTTCTCCAAATAATCCAAGTGTTATATCAATGTAGAATTATTATCCAATAATGAGCAATAAGAAATGAACAATCACACACATACACAGTACACCGGTGTTTTACGTGGAAACCCAAATCGGGAGAAAACCACGAAATGTTTTTTCTTATAGGTCTTGAAGAATTACATTCATTGGAAGCACCAACTTCCTTTGTTTTCCATCTGCAACTAGAAAGAGGCTCCAACCTCCTAGTTTCGCAGGCTACAACCTGAGGGAATCTCCAACTCCCCAATTCTCTGGCTAAAACCAAAAGGAGGCTACAACCCCCTATGTTCTTCGGCTACAACCACATGTCCTTGATTCGTCCAACCACCCTGAAGTATAAGTAGAATGATGGAACCATTGTCAACGTACCACTGTGAGAGATATCGCCATACAACTGTATCAACCTATACCACTGACCTGTATCCAATCTGCACAACTGACCTGTAATCAATCTGTACCTAAACTGAACATGTATTTACAAAAATACAACAAATACATTACCTGTAGTGTTTCATCCCGCATATGTACACACCCTATCTGTTATGCAGCCCATGTATGTACACACCCTATCTGTTATGTAGCCCACGTATGTACACTACCAAACTGTTATGCAGCCTGTGTATGCCTTATGAAAAACTAGGGTTTCCTTTTCTTGATAACTTCTGACCTTCTGTAACTTCTTTCACATATATATGTAACATGTCACTGTATCCCGACTGTAACTTTACCCTATGCATGAATTCTCATATATAACCTTTACTCAAGGCAAGTATGTCTCTCTCTAGTCATGTGTCATATAGATATGTGTAATCATGAACAAGTATAATATCCCTCACATGATCTTAGTCATCAACCCCTTTCTGATATTCAGTCTGTCAATACATCAACTACTACACAAATACAAGATCTCAACCATGTACCATAAAAACCCTTAGCCATATGCCAAGAAATACAAGATGTGCCTCACAAGAAGTATCAATGATGATCATACCAGCACTGTAATACTGTAAATCTGACTTATCCAGAAGATCACATGTAGCCACTAGTCTTTCTAGGGAGAATACTCAAATCTCCATTGCCATTCCTCATGCATACATCAAAATCCAACTAGTCATAGAAATAATACATACCTTTTGAACCAATGGATGGATCTTATGTATTTGAGCACTCCAGACCTTCCTGGGAGCTTGATCTCGGAATCTAGAACCTCTGCATCTTCATCTTCTCAAGTTTCCATGACTTTAGCAGCATGTACGCTCCCTATACACAGACAACCCATGTACTGTACGCACCCTATACACAAACAACTCATGTATACGCACCCTATACACAGACAGCCCACGTACGCACCAAAAAATAGGGTTTTCTATAAATACGAGAATTTCATCGTTAACCCTTCGTGTTACCACATACATTCGGCACTTCAGATGTATCCACAAGTATTTACAAGAAGCTTTACACAAGAAAATAGATATACAATATGTACAAGTGTGTTTTTTATGAGTGAGCTTTGTCTCTTATTTATATCTTCATGTAGCCTTACACTTTCCTTATTTTAGGGCTTCTTCAATTAAAATAATTTCTTTTTGCAAAGCACTTTGACTCTCGGGGGCCTCTATAAGCCTCATGAGGGTTCTCCAACTTCATATGGTCATAACTATCTAACCGTGAGGAGTTATTTGACGTTCCACATACCACCAGAAACAGTATGACAAGCACTATCCATCTAGGATAGTTTCACTCACAAATTCATTTTCCTTCATCTCATTATTCCTCAAATAAGCATGGGTTCTCTCACTCTGCAAAGTGTCTTCCCATGAGGGATTTCACCATAAGGGGAACAATTTGGAGTTCATCCATTTTTACTTCTTATCAACCATGAAAAGACAATAATGAGTCATATTTACATCAAACAATCTTGGGTCCATTACCCAAACCTTGTACTATGGGGCTTTCTTCAAGGGTTTACATCAATGACAACCAACATTGATCAACAATATCCCCCTTTGGCATTGCTGGAAACACTCTGATGAAATACTAAAATCATATCACTCATGCTCCCCCTGGAACCACGCCTTTGTCCTCTGTATCTAATAAATCTACTCCCCCTGGAACCATGCCTCTGTCCTCTGTATCTGATAAATCTTCTCCCCCTGGAACCATGCCTCTGTCCTCTACATTTGATAAATCTCTCCCCCTTTATCATCAATGGAAAAGGTATATTTCCATCCAAGGTTGCTCCCCCTGACTGAACTGTCTTCTTTTGGTGGTTCCTCATGTACATATAAGACATATAAGATAAGCATTCAAAAATCATTCATTTTGGAGTAGAAATAACTCCAAGTATTTGGCGAAGATATTCAAAGGCTTCCCATGGAAGTGGTTTTGTAAATATATCTTCCACTTGTTCTTTTATGCCTACATACTCAACTCTGATATTCTTTCTTGTAACTTGCTCCCATAGAAAATTATACTTGATTGGAATGTGCTTCGTCTTGGAGTGCATCACCAGGTTCTTCAAGATGTTGATGGCCCTTGTATTATCACAATATATTGGAATGGGCTCATCATACTCAACCTGTATGTCTACCAGAGTTTGTTTCATCCAAAGAACATGTGTAAAACATGATGCTACTACAATGTACTCTACCTCGGCTGTAGATAAAGATATTGATGATTGTTTCTTACTTATCCATGAAACCAAACACTCACATAAGTAGAACGCTCCTCCATTGGTGCTTTGTCGGTCATCAATACAACCTCCCAATCTGCATTTGTGTAGGCAATAAGTGATAGATATTTTCCTTTTAGATACCATAATCCAAATTCTTTTGTTCCTTTGAGATATCTGAAAATCCTCTTTACTGCTAATACATGTGATTGCTTTTGTGTCGCTTGAAATCGTGCCACCTGTCCAACTGCCTGCATTACATCTGGTCTGGATGTTGTCACATATAGTAGGTTTCCAATCATTGACTTGTATTGCCTCTGATCTGTAGACTTCGAATCGTCATCTTTGCTCAACTTGCAACTAGTTTGCAATCTTCCATTCTGAACCTTTTTAGCATTTCTCTAATATCCTTGGTTTGAGAAATAAAGATTCCTTGGTTGCTTTGGTGTATCTGAAGTCCCAGAAAGAAGGATATTTCTCCAAGTAACGACATTTCAAATTCATTCTGCATATCTTTTGCAAATTTTTGGCTTAACCTGTCATCGTCACTACCAAAAATAATATCATCAACATAAACTTCAATTAATAAAATATTACCTTGACTTACCTTCATGTAGAGGTTGTTGTCTGCACTTCCTTTTCTGAACCCTGCCTGTCGCAGATACTTATCCAGTCTAGAGTACCATGCTCTAGGAGCCTGTTTTAGACCATACAAGGCCTCCTTTAATTTACACACATAATATGTGTTTTCTGACAACTGAAATCCTTATGGTTCTTCAGTGTAGACTTCTTCTTCAAGTTCCCCATTCAGAAAAGATGATTTTACGTCCATTTGATACATTTTAATATTTTTGGAGCATGCATAAGCTAAAACAAAACGGATTTCTTCCATTCTGGCACCTAGGGAAAATGCCTCTTCAAATTCAATTCCTTCAACCTGTGCATATCCTTTACATACCAATCTAGCTTTGTTCCTTGTAACCTGTCCATCTTCATTCAATTTATTCCTGACGACCCACTTTGTGCCGATCACATTCTTATTCTTCGGTCTTGGAACCAGTGCCCAAGTGTCATTTTTCTCTATTTGATACAATTCTTCATTCATGGCCTTATTCCAAAATTCATCCTTGTTGGCTTCTTCAAAATAGTTTGGTTCAATTGTAGATAAGAGTGCTAGGTGTGTTTGTTCTGGTGAACGTATTTTTCTTCTAGTCTCAACTCCTACATCTTTGTTTCCAATAATTTGATCTGAAGGATGATTCTTTTGTACTTGTTTTCTAGGTGTCTTTGGAGATACTTGTTGAACTTTCTCTTCTATTTCTGTCAGATTATCTTCATCTTCCTCTTCTACTTCATCTTCTACTTCTTCTTCTTCGAAAAGTTGTTCCATTGATTTGTTTTCTTCTTCCTTTGATTCTGGTTTGCCTGTTTCATCAATTGTTACATTGATGCTTTCCACAACTTTGTTCAATCTTAGATTGTAACACTTGTATGATTTCCTTGTACTTGAGTAACCAAAAAGTAATCCTTTGTCCACACGAGAGTCAAACTTTCTCATTCTTCCATATTCTCTTTTGATGTAGCATTTGCTTCCAAAAACTCTTAAGTGCTTCACATTTGTTGGTCTTCCTTTCCATAGCTCGTAGGGAGTTTTATCAGTGTTTTTTCTGAGCATTACTCTTTTTTGAAAGTGAACTGGTGTATGCACTGCCTGTGTCCAAAATATATCTTTCAATTTGGAATGCATTAGCATTGTTCGAGCCATTTCCTGTACTGTCCTATTATTTCTTTCCACAACTCCATTCTGTTGAGGTGTCCTAGCAACAGAGAATTGCCTTTTTATTCCATGACTGATATAGTAGTCCATAAGTTCCTTTGAAGTGAACTCTCCTCCATTATCATATCTCAAGCATTTTATTCTTGAATCCTTCTCATTTTCAACCATTTCCTTGTAGATCTTGAAGTTTTCAAAATCTTCTGACTTGTTCTTGAGAAAGAAAACTACAGTCATTCTTGTACAATCATCAACTAATAACATTAAGTATCTCTCACATTTTAATCCCTTTTTTGTAGTTTGTCCAACTAGATCAGTATGCACAATTTCCAGTGGTCTTGTTGTTGAATATTCCTTTTATTTGAACCTGGTCTTTGTTTGCTTTCCTTATTGACAATGCTTGCATAAAGTGTTGGTTGGTTTCGTGATCTGGGGCATTTCTCTGACTGCTTCTCTTTTGCTAACTTTGACAAGGTTATCAAAATGCATGTGACCCATTCTTTTGTTCCATAGCCAACTTTCATCTTCCTTTCATAGACAACACTTTTCATTTCCAATTTCACTTAACACATATATGTTGTTTGAATTTCTTGCAGTTGTACTGACCAATTTCCCTAAACCTTCTCTTCTTATCTCACACTTTTGTGAATCGAAAGTAACTTTATGACCTTGGTCACACATTTGACTCACACTTAGAAGATTATGTTTCATATCTTCTACCAGTAGAACATTTTGTGCCTTTTTATTCTTGTTCCCAATTTGGATTGTGCCTTCTCCAATGATTTTGGTTGAATTATCATTTCTGAAGGAGACTGATCCATTTCTTTCCTTTCGCAATGTAAGAAGTTTGTCTCTATCACATGTCATGTGTTTTGAACACCCATTGTCAACATATCAACCATGTTTCTTCTACTTAGCTTGTAGAGAGACTGCACATTCTTCATTGATATACTGATATTTCTTTCTTATCCATGTCGTTTTCTGAGGTTCTTATCTGTGACTGTTGTTATTCTGTTGAGGTTCTTTAGGAGGGACTTTCATTCTGCAATCTTTGGCCATGTGTCCAAAATTGTTACATTTGTAACATTCCACTTCAGTGCTCAAATATTCAAACCTATTGTAACTTCTTCTTTGTGTTTCACTAGGTCTTCTTGAATAACCCCTTTGTGTATGACTCTCAAAGTTGTTATTGTTCCTATTGTTATCTCTGCAATTCACAACTTTATGTCCAAAATTATTACATGCATAACATCAACCAAAAAATATAGTTTGATACCTGGGAGTTGAAGATCTTCTGAAAGAAGGTGCTCTTATGAATCCTTCTTCTTCTTGAGGCCTATCTGTCTGTTGTTGATTCTGAAATCTGAATCTTCTCAGTGGAGGAGTGCCCCTGTAATATTCCTTGTATATCTTCCTATCCCCTTTGTTTGTTTTTTCATAGCTTTTTGGATTTGTTTCTTTCTTGGTGTTTTTAGAGCTCTATCTCTTTTCTGTCTGATTGTATCCAAGTCCAGACTTGTCAAGATGAGTTTTTTTACTGTTGATAATGGCATCCAGGACTTTTGAGCTATTCTGCATATTTTTCTTTTGAATATCCTTTCTTAGCATGAAAATCTCTGCCTCCAAGTTTCCAATGATCTTGTCCTTTTCTTCTAGTTGTTCTTTGAGTGCTTCTTCAATTATTTTATCTTCTTCTATTTGAACCTTCAATTTTTTGATCATTTGTTCTAGTTCTCAAGTGTCCTTTTTCTTGTCTAGTTCTGCTTGTAGTTTCTTGTTTTTCTTCTTTTCTCTTCTGATAACTTCTATGGCACACATTAATTCTTCTCGATAGTCAACATATGCCTCTTCAATTTCGTCTTCGACTTCTTCATATCCTTCTTCGGCTTCTTCCTATTCTTCTTCGGAGTCTTCTTTGTTAGAATCTTTTACTACCATGAATAGAACTCTTCCTATCTCACTGTCACTGATTTCATCTTCATCTGATGATGAGATGTCTTCTTTGATGCATAAGCTTTTCTTGAAATATTTCTTTGTAGTTCTTTTTCCTTTATATGTGTGTTTTCCTTTTGAGTAACCTTCATCATTTCTCTTTTTCTTATGAGGACATTTGTTAGAAAAATGACCAATACCATCACAATTAAAAGAAATTAAAGGAAACTTACCTTTATACCTACCATTGGTTCCCTTGTTCAGTCTTTTGACGAAGTTGGCCACTTCTTCATCATCTTCTGAGACGTCATTGTTGTTGCTATATTCTTCTTGTTCCTTTTTATTTTGGTTTGATCTTTTGGATTCTTTGAAGGCTGCTTCTTTTACATCTGGATTTTCCTATTCAATTATCATTTCATATGATGTGTAGATTCCATGCAGTTCTTCCATGCTTATTGAGTTTAGATCCGATCTTTCTTCTAGTGTTGATATCTTAGGGATGAATCTCATAGGAAGAGATCTTAGTACCTTTTGAACAATTACAGATTCTTCGATTTCTTCTCCCAATCCTATGATTACATTCACTATTTCTTCGACTCTTAATAAGTAGGCTGCAATATTCTCATATTCCTTCATTTTTAGTTGTTCGAACTGACCTCTATAAGTTTGAAATTTTGTTTCTTTGACTTTTGTATCTCCTTCATAAATATTTCGAATCTTGTCCCAAATCTATTTAGTGGATTTACAATGTTCAACTTTGGTGAATATTGTTTCACTGATACCATTCAAAAGTGTATTTGTAGCTTTGGAATTATTCTGACCAAGTTTCATTTCTTTGTCATTTGTTGGTGGAACTGTTGGTGTTGTGTATCCATCTACAATTGATTTCCAAATTTCAAACCCATGTGCCTGTATATATGTTTTCATCCTTATGCTCCAAAAGGCATACTTTTGTCCATCAAATTATGTTATTCCATTTTTATATGAGTTGGTACTCTCCATGATCTACCTTTCAGTGGTTAAACTGATTTCTGAAGGAACCTGTTCTGATACCAATCGTTTGAGTACTAAGAGGGGGGTGAATCAATAATAGTGTAATTATAATCCTTTTTCTCCAAATAATCCAAGAGTTATATCAATGTAGAATTATTATCCAATAATGAGCAATAAGAAATGAAAAATCGCACACATACATAGTACACCAGTGTTTTACGTGGAAACCCAAATCGGGATAAAACCACGGAATGTTTTTTCTTATATGTCTTGAAGAATTACATTCATTGGAAGCACCAACTTCCTTTGTTTTCCAGCTGCAACTGAAAGGAGGCTCCAACCTCCTAGTTTCTTAGGCTACAACCTGAGGGAAGCTCCAACTCCCCAATTCTCTGGCTACAACTAGAAGGAGGCTACAACCCCCTATGTTCTCCGGATACAACTGGAAGGTGTCTACAACCACCTGTCCTTGCCCCGTCCAACCGCCCTGAAGTATAAGTAGAATGATGGAGCCACTATATGTTGGAATTATTAATACAACTAAGAGGGGGGGTGAATCAGTTGTATGTGAGCTTAAACAATTTTAAGTCTGTTAAAATATTATTAATCTTTCTTCATGTGGTCATCAACAATATACAACATATGGACAGTAAAGGTAAAGAACAACAGTCACACATAAAGTATACACAGAGACANATTTTTCACGAGGAAACCCATAAAGGGAGAAAACCTCTTCTTCTTCGAAATGATAGGCAGTCTTTTAAGTTCTGTACATCATCTATAATTGAGCACCAACTCAATATGAGGCTGCAACCTCTGTTTTACAAGCTGCAACTTGTTTGAGAGAACTAACTCTCTGGTTTCTCTAGCACCCACTAGAAGGAAGCACCAACTCCCTGAATATTCTAGCACCAACTGGATGGAAGCACCAACTTCCTGAATGTTCCAGCACCAACTTCCCGTTACACAGGATCCAACCTGTATAACAGAGAACACTTGTTCTCCCTAGCACCACCCTGACACCCTGGTTTCTCTGGCTACAACCAAATGGAAGCTACAACTTCTTGTGTTCAAGCTCCCACTTGAACCTCTGAGGACAACAGTCCTCTCGAGCACCTCCCTTCCACCCTGGTTTCTCTGGATACAACCAGATGGAAGCTACAACTTCCTGTTTTCAAGCTCCCACTTGAACCTCTAAGGACAACAGTCCTCCCGAGCACCTCCCTTCCACCCTGAAATATAAATGGCTAAATAAACATTCAACTTTATAGATAAATCAGTTCTTACCAATCTTTCTTTGTTCTGTAAATCTAGTCTTATGCACACTGTTTTGCTGCTCTTCTCTTCCTCTGTCTATTCAGCAGGTATGCTCTGCATCAACTCGTACTCTCATTCTTCTCTTCTTCAAATCATTTTGTTATTCTTCTCTGCATTTCATCTCACACTTCACATATGCTCAATCTCCTCCTGCGCATCCTCTCCTTCTCTATTCTTACAGTTTCATTCTTTTTCACTTACAGAACAACCAACCGGACACAGTCTGTTTCATCTTATTTTATACACACGAACACGACGGTTCAACTTCCCAACTCCTTAGGCAAAATGACAACAACTATCTAAGCAACTGAAACGCCAATTGATTGACAATCATGAGTCCATTTCACTAATGGATTTGTAACTGAAAATTTAATCTGTGAGAAAGAATAGTAACCCTCCGATCACATTCAAGTTTTATCCGCACCGTTGGATGACCTTTATTATTCTTGCCTTTTTAAATCGGGTTTTGGAATTTTGGCATTCCTGTGCCCAAGTGTCTCGACACTTCATGTCGCGATCTCTGAAACTCCGAAATGGAGCTTATCTGGACTGACTCCTTCTCTTCCCGCGACCACAACCTTATGCATAAGGTGCTTTCGCGTTTTTTCATATCGCAAATTCGTAATACAAGTTGCTTTGTTTCTTTTGTCTCTCCATATTGCGATTCGCGAAACTCCGACACGGAGTTGAACCAACGGTCCAGATATGAACTTGTTTCAATGGCTACAATTGGATCGTGATATCGCATATCGCGAAATCAGGATTCTTGTTGCATTTGTTTCTTTTCTATTTGATATCGCGATTCGCGAAACTCCGACACGAGCTATAATCAACGGTCTAGATTCATTCTCGATTCAATGGTTGTGATTGAATCGCGATATCGCATATCGTGATTTCGGCATTCTTGTTGCCAAGTGTTTTTATCACTTCAAATTCCCAATCCCTGATACTCCATGAAGAAAATCAACGGTCCAGATCACTTCTTAACTTAACGGCTGCAATTAAATCGCGAATTCTCATATCGCGATTTCGGGGTTCCTGTTGTATTGTTTATTTGACATCTCCAACACGCGATCCCCGAAACTCCGACATTGACTGGAATTAACGGTCTAGATCAAAGATTGATCTAACGGCTCAGATTTCATCGCGATTTTTCATATTGTGATTACGTCCTCTTCTCCTTGCACTTTAAAGACCATGCAGGTTCTCCTCGATCCAACGGTGGTCGGACCCTGCGCTCGGATCTGATGGCTGAGATCTGTCTCCCTCTTCAACGATCAGAGATTCTTCTTCTCAAGAGATTCTTCTCAAACTCTCGCTCATTCACTGCCTTCGATCATTCAAATTCTTCTCAAACTTTCGCTCATTCGTTGCCTTCGATCATTTGCTACCTTCGATCATTCACTGCTTTCGATCATTCACCTTTCTGAACTTATCTTTTGTTTTCCTATCGATTAAAACCTTGTTGTTCTCATGTCATCTTCACTGTTGCCATCAATGACAAGAATTCGTTGTCTGTTAACTGTCTGTTAAATATTTGCCAACAATCTCCCCCTTTGGCATTGATGGAAACACAAGCACCCACATGTATTCAAATCTTCTCTCCTGCTCTTTTCTCCCCCTTTGACATCAATGTCAAAGAAGAACCATTCTTCCCTTTATTTGTTATAAAAACCTACTCCCCCTTTCAACTATAAGCATCTTGGAAATACACCAGATATTCAATAAGTACTCCGCCTGACCAGGTGAACATATTAGACACAAGAGATTCTAACCCCCAACTTTTGACGAAGATATCCAAAAGGGGTCGCTGCTAATGGTTTAGTAAAGATATCAACAATCTTTTCTATAGAAGTTATATAATTCAGTTGAATAGTTCTGTTTGTAACTTGTTCTCTGAGAAAATGGTACTTGATTGGAATATGCTTAGTCTTGGAATGAAGAGACACTAATGGCACTGGTGTTATCACAGTGAATTGGAATGGGATCATTGTAATTTACCTTCAGATCTGCAAGAGTTTGTATCATCCATAAAATTTGTGTGCAGCAAGTAGCAGCAGCAATATATTTTGCCTCTGTAGTAGATAAAGAAATGGATCCCTTCTTTTTACTAAGCCATGCAACTAATGAGTCACCCAGAAAAAATGCTCCTCCACTGGTGCTTTTTCTTTCATCAACACAGTTTGCCCAGTCTGCATCTGAATAAGCAGTTAACTGGAAATTCTGATTTCTAGGATACCATAGACCATAAGTCATTGTTCCCTTCAAGTATTTAAATATTCTTTTGACAGATACCAAATGACTTTGTTTAGGAGCAGACTGAAAACGACCTACCATTCCAATAGCTTGCATTATATCAGGACGAGATGTTGTGATGTACAGAAGACTGCCTATCATTGAGCGATATGTCCTTTGATCAACATCAGCTGAGATATCATCTTTGCTCAGCTTGCAACCAACCACCATAGGTGTACTAACTGTAGAAGAATCTTCCATCTGAAATTTCTTCAACATTTCTCTCAAATATTTTTCTTGAGAAATAAAAATTCCTGCAGAGCTTTGTTTTACTTGTAAGCCAAGAAAATATGGCAGATCTCTTATCATGGACATTTCAAATTCTGTTTGCATAGAATTAGCAAACCACTGGATAGATGATTCATTAGTACAACCAAAAATAATATCATCTACATAAACCAAAATAACTAGTAAATTATCACCTTCAGACTTGATGTAAAGGTTACTGTCAACAAT